>JAUTXX010173454.1:0-15367 GCA_032273605.1 Panulirus laevicauda | reverse complement strand
TCTCTCTCTCTCTCTCTCTCATGCTTCCGTGGTGTAGTGGTCGGCGTTGGTGACTGATGCAAGCAAAATCCCTCCTAACGGGGCTGTACACACACACACACACACACACACACACACACACACACTGCTGCACCATCGTCATTACCGCCACTACCTGCTCCTTGGCACCAGAACCTCACTGAAACAACCCCAGCTCGTAAAGATCACTACAAGATCAACACCAATAATGAGGACATTCGTAGACTACATATAAGTAAACTATCCCTATCTTAACCCTCTAATATCCTCTATGTTGATTGTCTTATGTATCTAATCAGTATGTTTTCAGCCTATGAGTTGCATATGATTAAATACACCGCCTATTATTACCACTATTCACTGTCACAATTCCTCACACGACCTCGCATCTCCCAACTTCGTAACATATTCCCGGCTATTCACAGGTGGTTTGCACCCAGACTAAGCGAGTTCTCTGCAGAATATTCATGTGAGTGTCCATGGCTAATGCTCAGAACCGATCAGTTGGCTTTTGTTTCTAATTTGAAAATGAGTTGCGAATGGTTTCTTCTTTTTTGTTTCTCCTTTATCTTCCCCAAAATCACAATACTTTGGACTACGAGATGATAAGATCTATCAAATTTCTTAAGGTACTAAAGATTCCATAATATCCGATACAATTATTGTTAGTGATCTCGAAGGAGTTAATAGAATCGTTTCAGTCTATTTCTTCATGTTAATATTATCTTATGTTCCATGTAACCAAATTTCTTCCACTTCTTGCGTTTTGCTGTCATAAATTGTCTTGCTTCTTCATTCCGTTTTGCAGCAGCTTTACTTCTAAGATAAAGTATACATGTCACTGTCTGTCTATTTTCTACAACAGCCTTTCCTCCCATATTTTGTTTAACACGTCATCCCAGCTTCTAGTAAAGCAGGCCTCACTTTTGATCTAGCACGTCTCCACTCCTCCCTTTTGCAGCAGTTCCTACACATCGCTATGGACATCATCATTCTACACCTTAACACCTTGAACCTCACTATCTTTCCTACAAATCCCCACCAAATATACTCATAGGGAGTCCAGCATTCATATCATCTTTGTCCTCTTTATCTTAATTTCCTTTCCCACTTTCTGGTAACTTTCTGAGACTTCTCTGCCTCCTCCTCCTCCTCCTCCACACACCATCCACAACACCTCCCAACCCTTCCCCTTGACCGCCGCCGTCAGGCGTACTCGAGACTACCCTCGTCTCCCATGGCCGTCCCCAGGCGGAGAATTGCTGACCGTTGACATCACTTATGCCAGACGTATTCCCAACGGCGAAATGTAATTTAACAACCAATTGTATGCAACGCGTCGAGACCCACCCGGCTTCCCGACGGCGGCTGCCTCTGTGATCTTCCGTGCTCGCCGCTGTCACCGTAGATATTATCAGTGACGTACACGTCGGAGATGCCAGGAATGGCAGGGCCCACAAGCGCAGATTATATACGGTGGTGCCTTTGTCGAGGAAGGATATTACATTGATAACTGACGCCGTTGTTCCCATATATCTATAAGATCAAGGACGTAATGGTTTTATACAAAGGAATACAGAGGAACTCAAACAGAAACAGACCACTGAGTCCTTTCGAGGGTGTTTGTGATAGTGGGAGATATCAAAAATTCATAGATTACTGTGGTAAAAGTTAGAACGTATAGAAATGATTCAAAGAGGATAACATGCTTAGTGTCAGTGTGACTAAGAAGGCGCCAATAATGTATGTCGCGGAGTTGAAACGAAATAAGGTATTACTTGTTATCTAGTTATTTCTATTTTCAGCCACTTTGTTTAGCAAATCGTTCAATATGGTATCAATCATGTTGAGGAAGGAGTACTTTGCCTCATTCAACGTAAAGAATTTGTCCACGAGTCTACATCTATTACGGTGAGTGAACTTAAGCGAATCAAGTCAACTTGATTGATCAAGATCGCCAAAGCCTTGGATAATTTTGAGTACTTGTATCATATCACCTCTACGCCTTTTCCATTCTTAGCTAAATAGATTCAAATAGTTTGATTTGCTCTCGTTGGGTTTGTTTCTCAGTCTAGAATCATCTTGGTAGGTCGACGTTGTTCACTCTCCAATCCATGTCTGTTTTTAAGTAGTGTCGAAAGTGAACAAAGTATTCAATTCATTGAATGAGTAAGAATGATGTCCATAGAAAAGACATTACCGTGTTGTACGTTAGGCTACCGAGAGTTCCAAGTTCCTCAAAATTCGCGCAGTGTTTCCGTCACACGTTCAGATATTCTTTATTTTTCCTCAATTCATAGCACTTTTCAGCATTACAATATTATATACAACTATCTAAACACTTCAGCATACACAAAAATAGCTCTGCTTCAACCGATACAAAGACAAAACACTGGAAAATCACAATGGAAAGATTAGATTCAATCCAGTGAATCGTGTTGCAAAGCACACACAGGCGTGTCTGACCACTAGGAAGGATGGCGTCAAACTTTCAGTCATGTAAATTTGTGCTCTACAAAATATACATCAATCTTTACAACTTTATAATTTTCATCATAATTATCATTGTTATTACACAGGAGTTAGCTCTAGTTAGCTCTAGACTTTAATAATGTAACACTCCCTTTACAAAATCTTTGCATATAACCCCTTATGCAACAGGATAAGGGAGTATGTCACTTTGAAGAGATGTCAAAGCTTGACTAAATGATGTCTGTTAGGGTCTGAAGAGGCAAACCTACATATAGCCTTTCGTAAGCAAACCAAGCATGCTAGGTACCAAACAACAGCCAATAGACACCTTAGACATATCTAACCAACCAGGAGAGGATTTCTTTTCCTGCAATGGAAGGAATGAAGTGTCAAATGACCCTCGACAAACGACTTAACCGACTTTGAATTAGAAAGAACAAAGTTTCCTTTATGCACGAAAGGATGCCACACCCTCTCTCCCCTTTAACGTAGGCGATGATATATACGTTTCAAGCAAATCCTCGACCTGTGTAATGAATTATGATGATATGCTCCGATACACAAGACTTTCATTCTTTCATCTGGTTTGCTGTTAAGCAAAAAACTGAAAAGAAAAATGAGACTGATTCATCTCCATTTGCAAATTATGGGCCAAGTCAGAGGAATTTATAATCCCTATTGATTATAACACAAAGCGAGTGCGTTGCCAGTGTCTTGCCCCTAGTGAAGCTGTGATCTTGATGAGCCACGGTGGAGGAGTGATGGGGAAAAAAGGCCTTCGCTCATACGCTGATGACTTAGTAAATTAACGGGCGATGAGTAAGATTAATCACAAGTCCAATCCACCCTTTCTCGCCTCACTGATGGCTTCATTACTGGAGGATTACGGATGGTGTGGGTGATGGAGGGCTCCACTCTACTTAATCATATTTCCTCTCTCTTCAGCTCAGTTCCACGTAGCTCAAACGTATCTTTAGCCCATCTAAGCTGCTTTCGTTTCATGCCAGTACCTTTGATTGCAACTCTCCCTATTTCATAAGAGCTCCACATGCTCATAATTTCTTGACATAACTTTCTCTTCCTGCATTTCAGCCTATATACCTCCTCTTCACCCTTGCTTCCCTCTCTATTGATCCCAGCTATCTTAATTCATCGCATCGTACCCAATTTTACTGCAGATGCACTCATTTAGTGCGTTCCCATTTAATCGCAGATGCCCTCACTTAGCACCTGTGTTCATCTCATTCCATCTTTTCTCACTTCATCGCAGTTAACTTACTTCCTACAATCATTTGATCTATCTTCAGTTTATCGTAACTCCCTCCCATTCCATGTAAGCCTTCTACAGTCCAACTCAATCCGTGTAAATTCTTATCTGTTCCCTCACTCCTTATCCTAGCCCATCTCATTCCCTCTCCATCTCAGGCTCTCAAACTCATGTCAGCTCCTTTCATTTCATCCCGACTCCACTGATTTCACTGGCATTTCTCTCTCTGTCCCTCTCCATCGCACTGTCTCGCCACCGCCATCCCCTGCTATGCAAGGTCCTTCGTCACCAAGTAGCGGTTCGGTGCCACAACCACTTGAACTCTAAGATAGAAAGCACATTCTACGAAAAGATTCGCTCCATTCCACTCTCCTCGAACGTTACAGACAAATAGTGGAGTGTACATCAATATCCACCTCTGTGATTATGTAAAGACTCCTTGTTGAAAACCCCTTCTATTATCATTATTACTTATGCTATTATCATCAAAGGAACTATCAGTATAAGCAATTGTTGTGTTGTTATTATTGCTATTCTCATTATTATAATTGTCATCGTTACTATCAGTATTATCATCAGAGCAAGGGAACGTATACAGTACGACTGGAATTCTGAGACGCGAGTGGTTAGTCAACTGCTTTTTGTATACGACAGTTCTAGCGGCAGACTCCAGAATCACACTCCAGAAGCTCGCAATAGTTTCAGTGTGTGTGTGTGTGTGTGTGTGTGTGCGCGCGAGGAGAATGTTGAGAATAAAGGTCAACAAAGTAAAGACAGTGAGATGCAATAAAGGTATAAGACAGGATGGCTTTAGCTTGACTAGGAAAGACGTGGAGGAAGTGGAGTGGTCTCCATACCTGGGAGTGGATGTGACACGGCAGATGAACCCATGTGGTGCTGAAGTGGTTCATATAGAGGAAAAACGGGGGCTATGATCCTCTCTGCAATACAAAGGGTGTGACTGAGGAAGTCAGCGTCTTTATTAGCAAAGTTGAGAAGGTTTTTAAAGGAAGAGTAGTTCCTATAGTGCCACGGGGATGTATCTTGGGCTCTGAGAGTTTAGAAGAAGGAAGAAATAGACTTGTTGGGAATGAAATGCCTGAGAACGATATGTGGAGTATTTGGAACGAGAATTTGAAAAAGCAGAAGTAACACGTCGTGTCCAACAAAATTCGCTCTAAGACCTCTATTAATCCTGATCCATGTGAATAACATGCTGGTGGATATCAAACCTCTGGATATATATATTTGCATATCATACCAACCATATGAAAAGAAATATGATGTAATTCTGATGGTGTGAACCTATGAAGAGATTTGGAAAGGCTCTAGAAGTGGTCACATACATGACTATTGAAATTCACTCTTAACAAATGGAACGTGATATGAATGGGGAACGAGGACGCCAGACCAGACTATGACTTTTATCTTGTTGGAAGGAAACTTATACAATCTACTGGCAAGACGAGCCAGTGGGTAGATAAGATATCTTATGTTTCACCAGAAAAACCATATCAGAAGGGTGGTGATGGAGGTACATCAGAGTTTGGTCTACGTCAAAATGGCATCGAAGGAGCTCATGGGAAAGTGGAGATTCAGGAAAGTGATCACCCACAGTCAATCATCTCAAATTAACATATATATCACAGTTGTTTATTACACCAACCACTTGTGAAAGCATACAAGATGCTATAAAGGGACCGTTAGTTAAGATAAAGGGACAACATAGCAGTTCTAGAACATACTCACATAAGATAAACGAAGGCTAAAGGAGCTTTGATACTGTCTTCAAATTCCTTATTGAATTCGATGATTTTTAAACCGAGAACAACTATCTAAATGGAGAACGCAAGAAAAAACTGCGGAAGGAAAGAATAGCAGCTGATCAGTGAAAAAGAAAATGGTCAAGAGGAGGTGACAGAAAAAGATAAAAGAAAATTAAGATAACAGAAATAGGAGGATTAAAAACCACGAGAGTAAAGTTCCCTCCCTTAACTATCAAACGAAAAATCATAGAAATAAGACGAGTTGTATAAGCTGACCCAGGGTCGTACCCGTATGGGTTCGACTTCTGGGCCTGGCACTTGGCCTACACCCAACCCTGGTGTTCATCCTCCCCATGGGGCTGGTTGATGAACGGGCTGGGATGTGTGTCTTGTGCATGCGACAGGAGTAAAGACGTGATACTCATTTACAAGGTTAAGAGACGGGGGCAACACGAGTGTAAAACTCTCGCCCTGTAACACACACACACACACACACACACACACACACACACACACACACGTTCCTAATATCTAGACTCTAACAGAGTAATCATATTTTCAGTCTCAAGCAATTAGGTGTAACTGACGCAAAGCCCTAAGTTGCTATGCAGAATATTCAGGTATTTGTTCATGAACTTTTGACCTTGAGCATTACGTGCGTAGCGAACGCTTTGGAACCGCTCGTTTCGTTTGCCTGATTCTGAAGTGTATATCGTTGGACGAACTGCTGGTCCAACTGCATTTTTGTTTCTCATCCATAAATAGCCTTACAAATGCTTTCGTATAATTTCCCTTTCTTTCTTTATAGATTCTCTCTTTTTTA
The DNA here is from genome assembly GCA_032273605.1 of Panulirus laevicauda. Classification (NCBI taxonomy): domain Eukaryota; kingdom Metazoa; phylum Arthropoda; class Malacostraca; order Decapoda; family Palinuridae; genus Panulirus; species Panulirus laevicauda. The sequence continues at coordinate 9,021 of JAUTXX010173454.1, read as the reverse complement.
ATGGTGCTGTGTTTATCGTTAGGTCTCATGCAACTACTTAATTGACGTGAAATGCGATGTATATACGGCAGAATTTACCTTATTTCTCTAGATATTGTACATCTCGTTAGACAGAATGGCACTAAAAATTCACCTATTGCCCAGAAACAGCTTTTGAAACCAACCTTCTACCTTTTTTTTGCATTTTATTTTTCACTTTTGGTTCGTTGACAAGCAAAAAATATATTTTCCTAGATCCTTACTGTTATCATCAGAGAAAAATCTAGTCTGCATCATTTTCTTTTGCAGTAATGAGTCTTTTAATATGAAAGTGGATACTTTTAGTATACACCTAATACACTTCTCATAATTTGGTCATTACACGTGGTATGAGACAGTCTTTTCCCGAATGAGGCTTGGATCTTGATATGCCTGGGTGCATGGGAGGGATGACACAGAGGGAAAATGCTCTTATGATTTTGAAATGCACTGCGAGTGAGTACAGTTAATTAGGAGATTCTCCTGTCCAGCCTTCCCAATCCGTCGTATCGTTGGAGAAAAAATACCTCTGCCATTTCACATGTTTTCTTTTAACCCCGTCCATTCATCAGATTATTTTCCAGCCCAACCTCCGTTTATCACAGCCCCAATTAAGAATCACATTCCCATCATATTTTATCCTGCTTACTCTCACCTCTCCTCTCTCCGTAGCTTCTATTAATATAATCCCTCACCTCACATTGTCCCGTCCATAATTTCTTCATGTCTGGCCTCATCCACTCATTCCCTGTTTGAACTACAACGTCAAGTATATCTTGCTTCATGTACCATCCTGGGTGCGACAGTCGGCCCACGCCCACCCTATGTGCTCATCCTTTCGCTGGGACATAACGCTAACCTTGTCCCGTGAACATCGTGTGTGAAGGATCGTTTGGTAGAGGAAAACCTTCTTTTGGTCAGTGTCTAACTGCCTTCGATTTCACTGACGGTAAAATTATTAGAGAGATACACAAGGTGTATATTTTCACTAAACTGGAATATGCTGTAGTAGCCTGGTGCCTCGTTTGAAAAACCACAGAAAGATCTTAGTAAAGAGAATATAATAAGAAGATTACTAGAAGTGAGTTGAATTATGAGCGTACAATCTATCTACATTAGAGGAGAGACGAGTTGAAGACGACTTGATAACAACAAATCAATTTCTAGAGGGTCATGGCTGTTTTAAGACAGAGGAGTTCATCAATAAGAGAAGAGAGTCCTGGAAGCCAGGGAAGAGAGATGTACGGAGGGATGTGATGAAGAATTTCACCAGCAAGAGGATTATGAATTGGAATAAAGTAGAGGAAAAACAAGAAGATGCAACTGTCACTGGAAAATTCCAGGAATTATGCGATGATCCCCGTACACACACACACACACACACACACACACACACACACATACATACGTAATAATATACACATATACACACATATACAGTTGTAAAAACATCCTTTGTCTACTAGCTGCATAGTAATCACAACGTGCTGAGGTATTCAGTTTTATCCACTGTTGCATCTCAATTAATTGATGGAAATTGGAGATAATCATATGCAGATTCATAACCTCACCCGCAAGTCTGACCCACAATTCGCTGGCAGAACCACTACGTCTACAGGATCCACTGATCAAGATCTTAGCCAGGTGCGTAAAAGCTCCTCTACAGATACCCACAACTCTCGCCTCATCTTCAAAACATCATCCACTCATTTCTCCATAATGGCTCGTAAAACCAATGACCAACTCATCTCCCAAGCATAAAATGAACTCATCTTTTTTCCACGAGAACCTATGATTCCCAGTCCACTCTGTACGTCTAACATTGCTCCAGCGGGTGAAGAATAACTCATATTAATCAGTTGGGTATGAACCATATAATTCAAGTTCGTTAACCGGCTCTAACACCCACCGTTTTTCTTGTTAATTGTCGTCCCCAGTGGCTTATAATCATATAAAGGAGCATATACGGCTCAGCATCAGCCCAGTAATTAAGTCCAGCAGGGCGCTCGCGGCTGGCACTTTAATGCACCTGTCTACGGTATCATCCCCGTTTACAAGTCACAAGGCGCGCCCGTGTCCACCATGAATAAGAATGAGAGCGAGATAGCCATTATGATGTCATTTGCCATGGTCAGCAATAAAGCGCGCGCTCCATGGAAGGATTTCATACCTCATAGATTTGCACTTTTTTTCTTCTTTCTCCAACAAATTGATTACAAGAGTTTGTGATGATTACTAAATTCCTGTGTACAAGTAGACACAGTATTGCATTCTTTTTGTTTTTGTTTGATTTTTCTATTCATATCTTTTTTTTTTGTTATCTCAGAGAATATAATGAAAAAGTATGACAGTGATCTGAAAGAAATGAATGTCCAGCATCTTTAATGGCCCTCTCTTCTCTTAAGACATTTCCCAGTTTCTCAAACATACTAGATGAAACTGTTGCTACGTCAGACATCGTCCGTTCGATCTCACTCAAATCATAGTGTGTAAAGATGTACCTTTGACGTTGACGGCCCAAATGACTTAGGCAGATGTTAGGCCTGAAACCCATACAACCAACCAAAGGAGCTTCGAGTTTAAGAATGCACTGTGTTGCAACTCCGTCCCTTATAATTATCTGTGGGTCTGTAATAGAAAAGACTTGGATTTCTTACCGTTCTATACTCATGGTTTTGAATTCTCATAGTCTATGTGAAGTAAAAGTATGCACCCATAATCTAGTTTGGATATCCGACTTTACCCATAAAGGCTAGTGCAAGTATACCTGGGAGTCTTGTCTTAGATGCCAGATCTTTTACTTTTCCAAACAATTTCTGTGACACCACCTTTGATCTTAACACCCACAGTAGATCTTGCTCTATATACATACTTCATTCGCCCAATCTAAAGCAACCCACGTTATCATCTCCCTAGTCCAACCTCAGAACGTAACTCACTGTACCCAGGCTGCACTGCTGTATCTCTCTCATCTCTTCTACAGATATTACATCAGTGTAAGGTTTCGAAAATTGCTAAACCACGCGATCAATACTCGGCCAGCCACTGTCAAAATGATTTACTTGTGGCCAGTAGCAATGCAAGGTTGGACCTTTCTCGTGACTATTTCCTTCCCCACCGTACTAGGCTTTGGAGCTTTTTTACCCTTCCACACTCTGTATTCTAAATGGTTACGACCTGCCATATTCAGAGGGAAGATTTTTTTCCTCACTGAAAACTCATATTATCCAAATCGTGTTTCCCTTCTTCCCTATTCATTTGACCTCCTTTATGCGTGTCATTGACGCCATGACTTCGATTAGGACTCGCTTATGATCTGAACCTTCAGCATAGGAAAGAAAGTAGACCTTCTGCACGTAAGCGGAGAGAAAATTCATGTCTCAGCTTGAGAACGCGACGTCGATTAGAAGACATGGATTGACTGCAGGGTCATATGGGAGGGTAAATGATATATCATCATTCAAAGCTTCATCCAAGAAGCGAGGGAACTATAAGGAATCCTACAAGAACCCGGGAACCTGCCTGCACCCCCTAGCCATCCTGTCCTCCATCGTGGCAGGAGGCACGCGCGGGCCGGCCAGCATAACAAGAGCTGGCAATGATCACCGGGCTGCCTGACCCGCCTACCAACACCCATATTAATCTAACCTTGGCCGGATTTACATTCTCCGTGCTCTGATGACACGAGCCGCTGCAAGGCAATTAAAGTAAAAGAAACGAATATATATCATCTATTGTTTTATGGTGTCTGATAGCTCTTATGAGGGGTAAGCCGGAATTAACTAATGAGGGAAGCAATTCATTACTAATGAAGAACTAAATCTGGGAAATTGTATGATGTTTCAAGTCGATAAGATGGTATATTTATTCATTCCATTGTAACATCCCGGTCTTTTTCTAGATATGGAATCTATATATCTAGGAGCAAGTCTATCGTTCAATGGGTTAGAAACAATGGGTAATTTGTTATAATTACTAAGGAGGTAATCTACATTGCCATTTCATAGGCCCTATTTATGAAAAATACGGATGAATTGTGGCATGATGTGCATTTTCAAAAGCCTTGCAATTCAATCATATAACTTCATGAATTACGTTCTCAGTCTAATATTAACGAATAAGAAGTGAAGTGGTCTAGGTGGAACTGAAGGGTTTAATGTTTTGCCTGCAGAGTCACAGATGTTCCATGTACATACTAAAGCTTCATAGTTACGTTGGAGTATGCATATCAGACAATCACTAGCTTTCTGTTGCTTTCTTTAGATTTTCCTCGCCTCACATTTGACTTCACATAAGTTCGAATTAAATGTCCCATATTTCACGTTATTCTTTAAATACACGAAACGTATTGGGCACAAAACACTGCCCATCTTTAGATACACTGATTATAAATGATATAACACAAAATAAAGAGGAAAATAGGAATGAATCGCATGTAGAAGTGTTACAAATGAGAGCGGCGACGTAAATAAGTTGATCGTTGGACCACGTTCCCTGGGAGTTCTTTCTTGGTGGTATACACAGTTGGGGGTCAAATTCGTTCCGTCAACGTTTTCGGGGGTTTGCTCGAGGTCTCCACATCTGGGGTCATTTGGGGCGCGGTAGAGAACAATTGTAGAGTCTTACCTTGCTTGTCTTCTTCATTAAGGAGTTATGATGGGATTATATTCTCCCATGTACATGGTTTCTTTTACCTGTAGTCTTGTAGGGTTGTGGCAATGTTTCAGTATTATTGTGTTTTCAGTAAGATGCTGACGAGTTATGCTGCATCTGCAGTTTCGGGCCTCCGTTTTGAAGATGAAGTTTTAAGCGTTGACTGAGTGATGTAGTTGCTCATACCGATGTAGTTCACGTTGCTTTCAAGCTTAATTTCTTTATTTGGGCAGGAGTACTTGTGGACTACAATGGTAGACTGAAATTGGCTAGTGACCTGTGTGAGGTTGTTTCTCAAAATGCTGTCACTAGTTTTCTTGTTCTTGTTTTAAATGATGAGGCTGAGACGATCTTCAAGAATATTGCAGGTACTGTTCCTATGCATTCTCTCTCTCTCAGATACTATCTCTTGGTGTATAAAGTCTCTGACTACCCGGAGGATGTCAGGGACAAGCGTGATGTCGGAGGGCTGGATGTTGTCTGCACCCAGGTACCGTAGTCCAGTCCTGGAAGCTGTTGATGATGTGCTGAAGAGCAATGCAGTCAGGATAGTTGTTGATACTCATACCAAGGGTGGAGTCGTCTACATACTTCTAGCGGTTGGTTTGTGTCCCTTAGGGCGTCACTGATAAAAATGAGGAAGCAGAGTGGCCCCGTATGTTAGGGGTAGTGATGTCGATGTGGCCACCCTAAAGCGGATGGGTTGGTGTCGCCTGGTCATTAAGTCCACTAGCAGTGAGAGGAGTCACCCCTGTAGTTCCTGACCCACGAGTCTTTATCATGATGCGGTTTGGTATCAAGTCGACTGTCATAGTGAAGTACCAGGGTACTCTTGCTCTTCTCTAAGTTGCGGTAAACGAGTCTGAGGCTGATAAGGCTGCGAGTGGTGGAGGAAGATTTCATGTTTCCAAAGTATTAAGGGCCTACTGACTCAGCAATCTCACCCTAGGCCCAGTCAAACACTAGGTCTTCACAAATCATGCGGGATCAAAATGACGGCAACAGAACGTAAGCTATTTAAAGACTCTCGATTGGTGGATTTGGGTGGTCGAGTGGCATATGCTGCCTTCCAAACTGTGGGATATCTAGATTGTGAGTGAAGCATTAGCTATGGCGGTTAGCAGTTCATCTAATTCATGTGAGAATTCCTTTTATAGCTGCATTGGAAGATCTTTGGGTTTGATAAAGCGTTTGGTTTTAAGGCGCTGAAGACGCACAGCTACTCGATATTCCTCTACTCTTTCCGGGGAAGATGGGTCTGGCAAGCAAGCAGGGAGGGACTTGATATCGAGTTGTGGTAATCGTTGGCAAGTATCGGCAAAGTTGTTAATATGGTGTCCGACCTCCTCATTGCTATGTTGGTGTGCACAAGGGAAGCTGGGAAAGCCTTTGCATATCACAGCCAGATAATTCTTAAATCCCATCATACACACATTTCGATATTATTATTCCTGCCCACAGCTTTCAACCTCCCTGAACAGACTCATGTTCAATAAATTGGCCTGTTTCAAATGCTGCATTATGCTTGGGTGATAGGCCTTCTTCGCGTTGCGAAGTTTCTTGACGCTGTCGTTGTTGCATCTATTGAAAGCACGATTTTGCTGCTGCATAAGTTACTTGATACGGTGGGAGATTCAGGCGGTGTGATTACTTCTTGTGTGTACCGGGAATAAGTTTGAATACTCGTGTTGCCCCATCTCATAATCTTATCTATACGTACCAGGTCTTTACTCCTGTGCAAAAACACACACACACACACACACACACACACACACACCAGCCTAAGCCAGGTAGCCATGGATCGACCAGCCCCAAGGGTAGGATGAACAACTGGATTCGGTGTAGGCCGGCTGCTATAACCAGAATCAGAATCTATTCGGGTTAGACTGACCCCGGGTTGGTCCATGTGACTAACTGTCATCTAAACCTTGGGATGAGGAGGCTCATGGGATGAAAATAGATGAAAGGAAACGTTCACATCTGGCCACAAGCGACGAAAAAGAAAATTAAGTGGACAAGACGAGGAACATGACAAAGACAGATTAGCGATGGTAGAGGTGTTGTGAAGGGAGACACTATAGTGGTGAAGTACGAGACAGAGAAGGGAAGGCACAGAGCAAGGAATGAAGCACAGAATGACTAAGGAGAACAGGATTGGTGACACTGAGGAAGTTTCGGGTAAAGAAAGTAAAGACATCAGAGGAAAGTGAAAGACTATGATTACAGCCACAATCAGGACGACGGTTAATCACAGTGAGAACATCTGATGATCAACACATGAACAGCTAATGATCACTATCATAAAGTGAGATAACCTTTGACCTCCATTACGTTGAGAACGAGCCTGTGACGAGTAAGTTAGAATGACCGATAATGATCGCAGTGAGAAAGAATCTATGACCAATGCTACACTGACAACTAACGTAAGATTCCTTTTATATTGATTATGAGCACAACCAAGGGAACGTGGTTATGATGACCGCTACGGTAAGAACACTTTATGACCAAGAGCACAGTGATAACCATCTGTGATCACTTCAGTGATATCTAACTTAATGAAAACAGGCTATGATCACCCGTATAGTGAGGAAGTGCGAGCGGCCCTTGGCGATTGCGTCAGTGAACACATTTTGCCGGTATTTCTCGTGCGGGGGGGGGGGTGTATCATGATGGGGGTGGATCTTCAAAACGAATATTACAGCCTCACTGTTTATAGCGATATTCGCATGGGAAATGAACCGGAATCGATTCATGTAATACGATGAACATCAACATCATATCCTTTCCATCTGCCACCTTAAAGTAATGAGACATACGTCTCATCTTACACTGGAAGGTCGGTACGCACGTCCGGCGGTGGAAATACAACTTGGCACTTTAAACCAGCGACCATCGCTACGAGTCAGGTGATGATCCATGAGGGAGACGCAGGGTCGGGCAAAATACTGCACGTCTTCACTGACAAGAGGTTCGCACTCCCCAGGAAAACCAGTTTTCAAGGATCAGTTTGGTTCTGATTTTTCACACGCGAGAAAAGAAAATTCCAGTTTTGCCTAAAATTTTTCCTTGATGTTTCACTCTCGCTGATTTAGTCATTTCAGTTATAGCTTTAGATTCTATAAATTTTACCTCTAATGCCATATAAATTGCATTATGCTATCTATATTGAATTCTAGACGCAGCACAAATGAAATATACATTTTTCATTGCCTATAGGCAATATCTAGCTCGTTTGGATTGATATTCATCATCCAAAACATATAACAAAAATTACGTTTCCATTTCTATTGGATGTCATATAAATCACCTTTGTTCTTTCACACTATTGTGCATGACGGAATCAAGACATGCACAGATATATCCAAGTTCATGACATATGAGCACATTCATCCAACAGTCAAGAATATTTCAGCGTTCAAAGAAAGCAGATCGTGTCCATAAATCATACACTGTTTGCAAAAGAAACTATTTTGGGTTTATCCCAAAAAAAAACTATGTTCTAATCTCATTATCAACTGCCTCTATGTAAGAAATGATGTGTACATGGTATCCTATATCTCAATGAATGCGGGACAAAGGGTTCATTATCTTGAGGAGGATGAGGTAGTGTCGTAAATGTAAACATATTCTTCATTAGTTATCATCATCATCATCATTATATTATTATTATTATTGTTGTTTTTATTACTATCATTACTAGAACTAGTACTTGCAGTAGTGGTAGTAGTAGTAGGAATATCATTATCATCAACAATATCATTATTACCATTATCATCAAAGGCAATACTTTCATCATTACCAATACTGTTCATAAATGAAATTCATAAAAATTGTAAAATCAAATCAAACAGAATCGGATAACTGGACATGAAGAAAGTCCCCATGAAAAAAAAAATCACTTCAGGAAAACATTATACAAGTCACACTTGATCTGTGACGCTATTTTCACTAAACTTTCTTTTTCTCCTGTACAGATGAAGACTGTATTATACACCCTGCAAGTGTAGGGATTCCTAAATAAGTATTAAACTTTATCCAGTAAATACATTGTGTACGCCCTTAATCTTCCTTCACACTCGGCCGACTTCGATTTGATCCTTAACCTGCAGACGGACGCAGTTCATCGTGGTATGCTGCTCTTGGAGGGTCAAATCCAGTTTTACGGAGATGAAAAGTAATTCGTAATTATTAGCTGCATATTGCAGGTATTTGCTGAAAGAATCGAAATGTACACTTGATGTCTCTGCGATACACACTTCATTCAGTCTTTTCAGTCTTTTCGTCTGTTCCTGGCACTACCTCGATAATGCGGAAAACGGCGATCAAGTAGGAGGAAAAAGAATATACATA
>JAUTXX010173344.1:0-14926 GCA_032273605.1 Panulirus laevicauda | reverse complement strand
TCTCTCTCTCTCTCTCCCCTGCTGTACTTCTGCCTCTTCCCAGTTCTTCCACCTTCCCTCCACCTCCTTTAGTGGATGGTCCACACAATGCCATACCATAGCCACATATGTTAGATCATTTGTTTCGTATTTAGTAAAATGTGACATCATTGAATTTGCTAGTCCTCCACCTTCATTTCTCACATCTCTTCACCTCTGTTAAGCTATTTATTCATTAGATTTAGTGTTGTTCATGACCTTGTGAAATATGTTAGCTTTGTTTGTACATTGATCTTTACTTTTACATATATTTCTATCACCTTTTTACTATTTACTATATGGTGTCAGGTGTAAGGCTACAAATTTTTCAGACTTTAGGATAAAGGAGATGAATGAGATGTAAGAAAAACTCTGATAGGTTGTTTGTCATTATAGCATTTGTTGTGTGGGATAAGGAGGGGGCTTACTTTTTAGCATTATGAAATTTTTGGGTAGCAGTAGTAGTATTTATATATGGATTTATGGGGCTATGCCTATAATTCATAAGGGTGTTAGGAGGGAAGCATGGTTGACCACCCTCATCAGGACTTGTAAGTGTTCTGTTTTATTTTTCACTGTTCTTTACAGGTACTACTGTAATGCTGACTACTGCAATGAGGGCATCTACATTCCATTACACTGCAAGGGAGTAGACTATTGTGCTACACTTTTCGTCGGTGGCTTCAGTAAGTTTTGTCATTTTGTGTTCAACTGATTATTGTCAGTATAAATCTAACCATGAAGATAGGATGTTTGAGTATATTTTTAAATGATATTAATGGTCCTGTTGCAGACACATATTCCAAGTTCTTGGTGGAGCAGGTGGTTAACCAGAAGTTGCTAGTTCGCATTGCCTGGATTGGACCAAACCTCGACCCTCACTTCCTCTGCACCTTCAGGGGTTCTAAGCCCATGTTATTCTTTGACTGGTGGCCTAACTCACTCTCTAATTTAGATGAATTTATGCCAGTCTCTTTCCCCTCATGCATAAGTTTCCATGGGAAGAACTCTTACTTATGTAATTATGAACTTCATACTCTGAAGAAGTTCATTTGGTCTGAACTGCTGGACTCTGCTAAAGTTGCAGTTGAGGTAATTGATACAATACCATGATTTTTTTTAGCCTTTCAAAAGAAATATTAAAGTATGCTATTACTGATATATTCCTTTCATATATTTTGTAAGCTCATTTCAAGAACCAGTTAAAGAATTGTATTGAATGAGAACAATATCATTTTAGGCAGTCAAACGGTTTTATCTACGGGAGGAAGATTACCAGGAGCTATTGGATCTGTACACAGAGCGCACCACTAGCTGCAGTGGCAACTCTTCCACTGCTCTTCAGCCAGCCAATCAGATTATGGAGGAAGTGGCCTGTGAATGGCTGCAGCGTACATACAGTGATGGGACAGTTGTGTGGAATGATTGGCTGCCACACAACTACTATGCCAAGACTGTCCTATGGATTGCAGGAATATTCCCAATGAGCAATGGAAGAAATATTGGTTTTTCCAGTGATACTTTAGTTTTTGGTATGTTATGTAATTATGAAAAGATTTTACTTTTCTGCTTATTTTTCAAGTCATGGGAATGGAAATAGATAGGTAGAACATTTAGTTTATGGTTTTTATTTTCAATGAAATTTATTGTTTCATCACCAGTACTGTACAGCTATTAACAGTTGTTTATTATTTCAGCTGCTCGATTGGCGTATGATAATATTAACAAAAACAAAGATATCTTGCAAGATTTTGATATCCAGGTGATGAATCAGAATGGTGGGTGTAAGAGTGAGGATGTGCTAACTGCCTTTATGCATTATGTTCGAAAGGACTCCAACGACCCTACTAGTCTTGCATTTGAACAGATGATAGGAGTTCTTGGTTAGTAATTAGCATATTTCTGTAATCTTTTATTTTTTCAGCTAATTAACTGTACACCACTGTTATATGTTTAGATTTTAAAAAAGTTGCATTTAAACCTCAGCACAAGTAAAGTCATACACATATGAAAAACCAAACTAATAATTAAAAATATTAATTGTTAGGGATACAACATACAGAGGAATTTTTAAGTATCCATTATCCAGCTGGATAGCCATATGGTTGAAAATTTAATTAATTACATAAGCAAGTGATTGTCATGATAACGAAGGAATAAAGAAAGGAAGAATAAAAGGCCATAACCCATCACATATATTAAAATTTCATTAGTGCTGAATCTTTGAATTGTTTTAAACTAGAATTTTTCTTCTGTAGCTTAACTCTTAAAGACCGAGTGATACAATTTTTTGCTCAGTGTATGGACAGTGTGATTCACCCTCAGAATTGAAAGATATTTTTATAAAAGTAAAAAGCATGTAAAAGAAGTGCATTAACATAACTTATATGGGTGTGGTGTAATGCTAAAATTAATACATATCTATCTTGGATGATTCAGTTGTAGGATGGCAGAGAGAGTGGAGAATTAGTCATGAGCAAATTCAGTAGTGACAGTAATAATTGTGAAAGAAATACTTGTTAGTGTAAAGGATGTGTACAAATGAGGGAGTGAGCATGAATTATATGGCTGTGATACACTACTACAGTTAACGCATATTTTACTCAACAGAAATAGTGGAGGTAGAGAGGCGGTGTGTTGGTTGAGAATAGGTACAACTTAGGTGAGCCTCGTGATGGAAATTTCTTAAATGACACATCACTATTTACAGTTTCTGTATACATCGATAAAATGATAGATATCATTTAGGGAATTAGCATCATGAGGCACATCTCCAGCTGTATTTCTCCTCATTCACAACGACACCATTTCATATCCACTACCTCTACTGGGTAATTTATGTGATACTTTTAGCCCTATATTGCAGCCATATAGATTTTGCTTGCTCACTTGTTTTTATGTATCTTTACATTTACAGGTATTTCTTTCATAATTAGTGATGTCACATCAATTCTCTCCCACTAATCCTCCACCCTTACTCCACCATCCTACCCCTACATCATCCAGGAATTATATACCCTAAATGAAACTTTGTCACTGTTTATGGTTTCTGTAGGTGTTACCAGACCCCACCTGCTCTAGGTAACATCATGAGTGAAAAGTCTTCTTTGGTGAGGCTGTATCACCGGGTGAAGTCTTGTTAAAGACCTTCTCACTCCAAAGGAGTCTACATTTCCATGTTACTGGAAGTAGCACAGCTTTGTATTGTCAGAGCCTTTGGAAAGGTCATGGGTAACACAAGGACTCTTCCATAAAGGAGAATAGGGGAGGGAGAGGGAGTATCTGTGGCAGATGGGTATGTGCCAGGGGAATCTATGTATGAAAGGGATCTGAGGAACAAAGCTTCCAGTTTGACCACCATAAGGGTAGCAGTAGAGGATGGATGGGACCTTGGCAGTAGGGATCCTCGGGATCAGTGATAATCTCACAGGTAGAGGAATTAGCAAAGAAAGGTCGAGTAGGGTAAGTTGGGGACAACTTGGGCAGTATAAGCAGCAGGTTAGCACAGCTACAGTCAACTTTCCGGTAACTTTTAGGACCAAGACTGATAAGGTCCATTGTTGGGAGGGTCAGAATAACACGGTGAACCTAGAATAGATGGAGAACCTCTCTCTCCCACTGCTGCATGCACAGACATTAACAGTGATAATACAAACACGCATACCGGTGGTATGAAAAAGGCAAATTCAGTCCAGAAATCAACTCCAAGGAAAATAAGTTTGATATACACAAATGCCCAGAGCATCATTACGAAACTATAGTAAACAATGAAGAAGTTATAAGTGTAGGAGACTTAAACATTCCAAACATAAACTAGAACACGCTAGCAAGTGACTAAGAGGGAATGATTAAATGAATGAATGGATGAATAGGAGAAGAGAAGGACTAATTTTCCAAAAGAAGAAAGCTTGTAAGAAATTCAAATAATTGGGAACTGATGAAAATCACCAGGAATTAGTCAAAATCCAGAGAGAAGGTAAGGTCATAAGACAGAGTAATCACGAGGAAGAAAAAAGAATTTCCTTGAAAGTTCAGAATAATTCTAAGGAATTCCTCAAACATATAAGACAAAGGAAGACAGTAAAAGAAGGAATTGTACCATTATGAAATGAACATGACACACTATCTACTGATGACAAGGAAATGGCTATCATACTAAATTATTTCTTTAACTCCATACTAACAATTGAAGAAACATCTCGATAACTCCATACTAACAATTGAAGAAACATCTCGAATACCACATCCAGTAAAACTGTTTCAAGGATCTGATGAAGGAGAGTTGAAGGTTAGAGAAATAGAGACCTCTGAAGAGTATATTTAGATACCTGGACCAATTAAATCCTAAGAAATCCAATGGCCCAGATAACTTAGTTCCAAGATTTTTAAGTGGTCGGGAGACAGCTGATGTACCCCATAACAAAAATATTCGACAAATCTCTATCGGATGGTCAGGTGCCAACTGACTGGAAAGTAACAAGTGTTACTCCTATATATAAAAAAGGAGGAAAATATTGTGCCTTGAACTATTGCTCAATTAGCCTAAAGTCAGTTTTAGGTAAAATGATGTAAAAAATAATACAAAATAAAGCTGTCACATCACTAGAAGATCACAAAATTATATCAGACAACCAGCACAGTTTCCGCAATAGAAGATCCTGCCTAACAAATTTGCTGGAATTTTTTAATGTTATATATCAGAATTGGAGCAAAAAAAAAATACTGTCTGATATAGTATATTAGATATCCAAAAGGCTTTCAATAAAGTACCTCACAAGAGACTTTTACATAAACTCAAAACACACAGAATTGGTGAAGAACTCTCTACATGAATCAAAGACTGACTACCCAGAAGAAAGCCATGTGTAGTATGCTCTGAGAAAAATGCCAGATATAAACTGTATAACAACAGCAGTAACAGGGACACTAGAAGGCTAATGTGTAGCAGCAGGGAGTTGATGATTGCTTAAAAAATTGCTGAGTGGAGTTACATTATATTGTCCTGTTAGACTCTTGACACAGTAATGAGAAAACATAAAGACACTGAAATAGCCTGACAAGTGCTATATAGATGCCCTCCCAACTGTTTCATAAATACCGCCAATCCAGACATACACCCACCAGAAACCACACTCCACAGACATACACATGGCCAGTTTCCTGAGCTCTCTTAGAGTCCCATATAGATATATAGATCTTCTACACCAATTTTTCATGTCACTGGTCTTACATGGTATTGATGTTTCATTATTTCCAAATTCTACTTCATGAAGCATTTTAAAAGTGCTTTGTGTGTTCTAATCTGATATATCATATATGAAGTACATTACTAATATCCTGTTTTTATGATTCCTTTGAACTACCCATTATGTTGTCTTGAATTCTCAGTTATTGTTAAAGTGCCCTTATGATTTCATTACTCATAAGCTCCTACATGTGATTTTTCTTTTTAGCAAATTACACATGCATTTTACGATATTCTTTTTTTTACTCAATATATGCTGTTATTTCACAGACATTTAAGATCATGTGATTACATCTTTTTTGTATGGATGGTTATTTATCCCAAAATTTTCATTCATCAACCATCCAAAGATTTTGCTTTCTTTAGTTAGAGCTATCATTGTACTGTTATTCAAGGATGCATTTTTCTGGCCTCCACTTCTTAACTATGAAGTTTCTGGTGTTTCTTCCTTAATTTCTTTTTATATGCTATCCTTCTGGCAATCAATTTCTTCACATTGATTTTCTCGTCCTATTGATTGTATGCATGATTTTGTCACCAAGAAAAGAAAGATGATTTTAAGGATGCCTTTGTCAAAGATTTGAGAGTTGATTGTATTTAATGCTGTGTCTTAAAGGTTTGGAAGGTGAAAATTACATTTAGCTGATTTTTTTCAGGTCCAGCATGTTCTGACACAGTGGAGCCTCTTGCCGGTGTAGCAAAGACTTTCAATACAGTGGTGTTGTCATATAGTGCTGAGGGAGCCATCTTCAATGATCATGAAAAGTATCCTTACTTTTTCAGGACCATCCCAGAGAACAAGATGTATGGGTAAGTAGAATTTAAACTTTGTCATGTTCTCAAACAATCTGCTGTGATATATTAGTACCAGTGAAAATGTGTAGTAATGGCTTGAATAAGAAAAAATGAATTGTTTGATATCTTTTCCATTAGATTTGTGTACCTGGAATTGTTCAAGTTGTTTGAGTGGAAGCAGGTGGCAACACTGACAGAGGATTGTAACAAATACAGTGAGTACCTGACATTGCTTCACAATATGCTTCCCAAGAATATGAGCCTGGAAAATCGCAAATTCCCGAAGACCATGGACAGGAACATGACAGATGTAAGTATTGTCATTAAGCTAGAGGCAGCCTTGCTCTGATTTCTGTTACATAGTTTATCTGAAGACATTATGGTAATCCAAGTAGCTTGAAGTATTTTTGCATAAACTGATTTAAAAAATGTTTATGTCAGAGAACTTTACAATGCAAATCAAACTAAGAAAGTTATTTGTACTTTGTAATCTCATTGTCCTTTTTCCATCATATGTATTAGCTTTAGGGACTGAACTGCAGAGATTGAACAATTCATGTTCTTGCATGATGTAGGTGAAGGCTGATATTGTTGGGATGGGAACCTCTTCCCTATAAGAAAACATTTAGAGCTAAAAGATTAATATTTGTGTTTGGGCCCAATACACACCTGGATTATCAAAAAAGGAAATAAGGGAATCAGAAAACTATATAAACTTATGTATATTACAGTGTAGAAGCTGAGAAGATGATGCATTATAGTTAAAATGAAAGGATGGTAGACTCTCCGTTCTGACAGGGATGTTACTTTGATAATGTCTATTTCAGTAACAAAGTAAATGTTTTCACAATTCATGCATAACGTGTCTTGGTGAGTCAACATTGTATACCACATACAAATACCCTTTTAATCATGGCAATTTCTCCTGCAGCATCTGCTGAAGCTGAAGGCAAAGAACCTTAGGATCATCATTGGTGACTTTTATGCAAGTACAGCACGAGAGGTGTTGTGTGAGGCTTACCACCAGAACATGACAGCCAAATACAACTATGTATGGTTCTTGCCAAGATGGTTTGCCAACAACTGGTACAACATAGAATACTATGCTGAAAAAGACAAGAAAAGGATCCCCTGTAATACTTCCATGATGCTAGAGGTGGGTTCACTTTTGTATGGATTTACTCTTAAGACAGTGGCACTTGAGGAAGTACAGAGTATGAGTAGGTTATGTTTTTCAGAGAAAGTAGCTTCTGAAAAAAGGAAATTTTTAAAAATTTTTATCGTGTGCAACTTCACTGCTTTGTAGTATGAAAGGATTAGTTTGTCTATAAAGGTTTTTATCTGGTATTTTGAAATTAGCTGAACTTATACAGATTTCCTGCCTCATAGCCACAGTCTGATTCTGTCTGATTCTCTGAAGAAATTTCTTGATGAATTTTAGTCAAAGAGTAGGTTGCCTAGAAGACTAGCATGAAGTATTGGGTTTGCCTGATTCTATTGGTCTTTTAGAATTGAGTAGGAATTTGTAACTGTGCCATTTTGTTTGAAACTGTTGATAATGAAGATTTACATAGATCTACATTTTGCACTTAGATTTAGATTAACTGGTATGCTACTATCTCATTTTTATGTTGCCCATTTCTTTTATATAAGTTTGCAGATTGACTGCTGTATCATTTAAGGTAGAGTTTGTATAGATTAACTACTGTATCCTGTAAGGTATAGTTTGTATATGATTGAAACTATATTAGTTATTGTTTTGTGCATGTAAATAAATCTTATGGTATCTTTTTAAGATAAAAGAAGTCTTATACATGAAATTTGAAATGGCATAATAGTAGATTTCATATAGAATTAGGGATTCTCCTTGATTTTTAGTTTTCAGGCATCTTCATCATGGTGAACTCGATAAAGATCAGACCTCTCATATTTTGCATTCCAGTGTCTGTAACCTCCCATTAATTGGCTCTGCTCTTGACCAACCACAAGGCTTAGATGTCATGGTAGAGCTATAGAAGTTTGCAGTGGTGAGCTTTGGCCTTTTTATGCTAAGTTTTATAATATCTGCTAAATTTCCCCTGAAATATGACATCAAAAGAGGTGAGCGAGCAGTCCAAATGTAGGCGACTCTGAAAAATGCAGTTTATAAGTATTTTTACCTTTGTGTATTAATATAATGTACAAATTTGTTATGTTTCAGTACAAACACACCAGAAAAGAGATACTCTAGCAGTTTGTCTTGGGTGCATATTAAAGTTTATTGAAGAAACTTTGATTTTCAAAATGCCAAGGTTTGGGAAAACTGCATATTTTAGAAAGAATTGTTTTGCCTAAATATTTTCCTCTTATGATTGAATGTAGATTGGGCAGCATAAGCTCAGGAGTTTCAGAAAAATTGCATTAGTGCTTTAGTTTTACTGTATCTATAAAAATAATCTTTTTGTCAAATCTCAAAATGCCTGCAGGCATGAAAGACGTGTGTTTTAAAACTATTGATTGCATTTACCCTTTTGATGGTGTGGGCATCAGTTTCCATCCAATGTATCAGTGTGCTGTTGGTATCAGTTTACACATATAATTTGCCACTACAAGTTCACTGCACATTTAAGCTCTGTTGGCTGGCCATAGGTGGCATCTCAAGTAAAGGATGAGTCATTGGAGTTGGCTGGAGGCCTCAGTAACCCTCGAGTGACCACAGTGGATGGTCACATGCCTGTTCTTAGGACTTACTGCCAACCGTGCCTACTACTACAGCCCTACCATGCACATTCTGCTTATACCTGTGATTGACCAGTACAGCTGATAATTTGATATTGAAAAAAAAAAAAAAATTCTTTGCTCAATTATAAGAAAAATGAAAGTTTGTGTTTTGCATACTTTATCATGTGCTGTACTTGAAAAATATATGAATCTCTTTTTGATACTTAGATTGTCTGGTTGATAGTGTGTTTCTCCTAAATTAGGAATGGTTAAGTCATATAAGAAATTTTTTTTTTTTTTATTTTTCCTCATAAGTAAGTAAAACAAGAATGATTTTAATGTGTTTAGCACACCTAGGGAAAGTCAGTAAAATCAGTTTATCACCAAAAAAATGAAAGAAAATAGCCAACTAGGATTTCATTTGATACAACTGACTTAAAGTTTCAGAAATTTAGCACAAAATGTACATATTTCACCATTTTTGTTTTTCTTTCTGCCTCACTAAAACATGGACTACTGGCATTCTGTTCACAAACGTATAATCTCTCCATGTCATATGTAATACTTGACGACACTTAACTCACACTGCTCATTCGTCATAACTAGACTTTCCTGCAGTGAGCACTGTGTGCTTGCCTTGCCTTTTGGCAAAATGGTAGGAGCAGTAGACAGAAGAAGTAAGTAGGAACATTTTGGCTGGAGCATTAGGTAGAAATTTTAGGTAGAAGTAGTTGGAAGGAGCATAAGATAAAAGTAATCAGTTGGAACATTAGGTAATAGCCACAGCAAACACTGAGCTAGAGTTGTCCTTTGCGAGTCGCCTGTTAAAGGTGAGGCACTAAATGCTAAAAAGCGGCACTGGAGTTCACTAGTTATGGAGACTATTGCGTTGGCTACCTCTTTGAGGGAGTTCCAGTTGGAAAAGGTGTCGGAGATATAGAAGCTGGAAAGGATGTCAGAGATATAGATAGAGATAGATTGATAGTATCATTCGTGTTAAGTTATAATTAGAGAATATTCATTGAGAGTATGCCATTCCCCATCGTTCTTTTACTCATACTCCCAGTAATTTTGTGTAGCTCTTTGCTGGCTCTAATGTTACTCTCTCATTGATCTGTGATTATTCAAATCACCTAAAACTCACCTTGAAGAGTTTGTTGCATTTCAAGTCCACCCATGCACTTTTAACCTCCTTTCCATGTGCACAGAGTTTATTTATATTTAGTTAACCCTTTTGTTTGGAGTTCAAGCATGGGTTTAGGCTATGTGATTTAAGATATGCAAGAAACAGCTTATGATGCCACTATTACAAGGCGTACTACCAATTCAACTGTATGTGTGTAATATGAGAAGTTTTCTTTGTGCTTCACAATTACCTTTGAGAAGTTCTTCATGAGTGGTTGTTCCTCTTTATTTATATTACAGTCAATCATCTGGCTGTACTTTGTGGCATTGAAAGTAATCTTTGATGCTCTGAAGTACTCCACTGCAGTGGACAATGATTCAGAGTTCCCTGTAGCCACAAACCTTCTTTAGAATACCAGTGACATAATAGATGAAAAGTTACTGATCATAATTCTGCCCTATTATTGATGTTTTCATTGATTAATTAAGAAAGTTATAAATCACATTTGAGAATTTTTTGTAAATAATATGATGAACTTAGTATGAAAGAGAATAACAAACCTGATTATGTTTCTCTCATTACCTGTTATTGCTAGAAGTTAATTATCAAGATGTTCCAAATATCAGATGCGCTTTATGACAGGATCAGTGATTTCCATCTGGTTTGACGGAAGATATCAAGAAGATCTAATGATATTCATTGATGCATGCTGGTTTTACCTTCATGTAGAACTGCTTTGCTGCATACTGTCATACTCAGTGTGAATAAATAGGTTGATAGATATGTAACCATACAAACCTTTGAATTAAGTTTTTATAATGACCAGATCCTTAAGTTCAGATTACTGGTCAATGTGTGTGCAGCAGCCACTCCAAACATGCGCTGAAGTTTTGTTTTAAGCGATAGATTATTTTGAAGTTTTGTTTTATTTTTTTCTTTTACTAAAACTACTTTATTTATATTGCAGGCTGTGGATCGCCATATGTCTTTAGGATATGCCTACTATGCTCCTGATGATGTTGTGTACCATGAGGGCAAGACTGTGAAACAGTGGAGAGATGAATATAATCAGAGGTGAGGTTTACTACCACTTGTAAACAGTCAAAAAGTGTACGATAATTTTGTCATTGTGAAAGAAAATTGGTGATGTGCTTGAGTTCTTAAGAACTGTGCCGATTATGTTCCTCATTTACATCAGAGATTGAACTGACAAGAATTTATGATTATCATTGTATAATGATACCCCTTCAGGTTGTTTGTAATAATATGTATTGGCCTTGATTAAGCTTCAGGGGTCTGGAATTTATATTTACAGATCTGTGTCTTATTCATGAATTGATATTTACAAATATTCTTTTGTCCATACATTAAAAACGTACTTGTACATGAATTGTAGCTTTGGTAGATGATTACAAGCATAACACTTTTTGTTTTCCACGTGTTGAATATGTTCAGTAGAAGAATATATTGCATCTTTTCTCCTATGACCATTGTGTGACTTACGACTAAATTTTCATTGTAAAAATGTATTGATGCAGAATGTAATACTGACTCAAGAAAATTTCTTTTGGTTATTATGTGGCAGAGAAGGCATATTAGTATACACTCCAGGAGCCCCAGGCCTGATTATTAGTCCTTGGTTTAGCCTTGCATCAGGATTGAGAAATTTAATGTTGAGACATTCTGTATCCGCAGAAAATCTATAATAGAGTTGACTGTGAAGTATTGTGGAAGGTGATGCTAGTAAATAGGCTAAACAAAATGTTATTGCAGTGAAGAGATCATATTGGAAAATAAGACATTATGTGCAAGTGGGAAGGGAGGAGGGTGAATGGTTCTTAGGGAAAGTAGGTCTGCATTATAGATGTGTGATATTGTTTAATTTGTTTTCATATGAAATAGTGAGAAAGGTGAATACAGTTGTCTTAGAGTAAAAGGAAAGTTTATGAGCCGTGGGAAGTGAAAAACTTGCTTTTTGCAAATGACAGTTTTGATGGCATACTCAAAACAGAAACACCAGAAGCTGGTGATGTTTTGGAGAGTGTGGAAAGGGGAAGGTGACAGTGAATTTGAACAAAACTTAAATTAATGATGTGCAGTAAGAGGATGAGCTAGGATAGTTCGAGGGTAAGTCTAAATGGACAGGATCTGGGGAAAGTGGATTGCTTTAGCTACCTGAAAATTGATGTAGCAGCTAATGGAAGCATAGGGGCTTAAGTAAGGTCTAGGGTAGAAGGAGGCTAAGGTCCTGATGCATTTAGTAGTGTGTAGAAGGAGAGGTCATTGTTTGTTTGGCCAGAGATGGGTGTGTGTGAAGATAGAGTAGTCCCAACATTGTTGTATGGGTATGCTTCAGGCTCTCACTGCAGAAGAATGGAGGAGGGTAAACTTGTGGGAAATGAAACATTAAAGAATGATATGTGGTGTGAGGTTGATCATGCAAGAAATGACAGTGTAAGAGCATGATATAGTAGCAGCACATTATGATTGAGAGAGCTGACCAGAATAGGTTGAAATGGTTCAGACATACTGAGAGATGAGTGAAGGATAACTGACAAGGAGAGTCTAACTACTTTACTTACAAGTAGTTATGATGAGATTTTATCAGAATAATAGGGCTGTAATGCAGCACTAACTGCACTCCTTGTTTAATGAGTGATACTGGGTTTTTTTTTCTGCCACTTGCATTGCATTTTAAGTTTTCTTTTAATTGTGCCTGTGGTTGCTCCAGCTATCTTTCTTATATCTCCAGGCAGAAAGGTAAACAGTTTAGAAATAAAAAGAAATAAGGCAAGCTGTAAACATTCTGAGAATCAGTAGACCACAAGCGTAATGTCATCTGTTTATATATATATTTT
Source organism: Panulirus laevicauda (assembly GCA_032273605.1). NCBI lineage: Eukaryota > Metazoa > Arthropoda > Malacostraca > Decapoda > Palinuridae > Panulirus > Panulirus laevicauda. The sequence goes on along the minus strand of JAUTXX010173344.1, from coordinate 2,184 downwards.
CATGTTTGTTAGAATAACCACATAACCAGTTGACAGGAAGTGAGGTTGCCGTCATATACAGATTGATCCATAAAGTTACTGTCTCACAGATTTATTAACTTTCTCCTCAAATCATGGAAATCAGCTTAATCAGGCACTGGGAAAATCATATTTATAGCTTTAGTCACTGTCCTTTATAAGTAAACATTTATGTGTTTACTTATTTCAGCTTGGAAAAAGAACCTGCAGAATATGCTGGTTACACATATGATGCTGTTTGGACATATGCTTTTGCCCTGGATAAGTTGCTTAAGGAAGATCGTACTCATGTTGCTAACCTGCACAGCGATAGGACCATCAAGTAAGTTATATTTATGTTTCATTTATGTTGATGGCAAACGTAGTTTTGTATACCGTTGATTTTATACAGATAGGCTCTTATCTGTTATAAAATGATGATTTATGGTGTATATATGGAGAAAAAGCTTTTATACAAGAAGTTTACCAATCTATTCTGTGATTATTCGCATTTTAGATAAATCTGATGAAGTCTAGTATATCAGTGAATATACAGTCTAGAAAAAGGAGTGGAAAATGGAGCCACGAAAGGATTTGTCTTCCGGGGCTAAAGGCTGGGGTGACTGTATGTGAGGTTATAACCAAAGTGAGAAGAAGGGAGAGATATGTTCTTGGTATTCCAGCTTCTTAGTCAGCCTCCCATGCAGTAGTGTATCAAATGCTTTGTGGCTGTCAAGAAATAAATTTCTGGAGCCTTCCCTTTTGTCTAAAACAGAGCTTGCTCACTCATAGAAATCTAAGTGGTTTGTTACACAGACCTTTTTCTAAAACTGTGTAACCTCTCACTCTTTTTTTTTTTTTTTTTTTTTTTTTGTAGAAAGTCATCCATTTGCTTGCTGATTAACTTTCCCAATGCCTTTACAGACCACACTTATCAAGGAGATTGGTATGGAGTTCAAATAGATGCGTATGACATTTACCCTTTTCCACTGTCTTGGCACTTTATCAGTGCTTTCACTGGATGCCTCCTCATTTATCAATATATGTTTGAGTATACTCAATTCCTGCCTCAGAAGTAGCTTTTGTTATTAGTAGGCTCCTGCAGTACTCAGGATACTGGGACCACAAGTCATACTTGAAGTGTTGTGATATTGTGTGTGTGTTATGAACTGAAAGTGCAGGGCTCTTGAATATCAAGCGCTCAGGGTGTTCTTTGTGGTAGTTGCACCATGGGCATGGGAGATGGGGGGTCTTACGATACGGTGAATTGTGTGTGATGATTGACAACCAGATTGTAAGCAGGAGAGTGTGACATGAATTTGTCTGGGGAGTTCTACAGTTTGGAATGATTTTATAATTCCTTTCTTTGTGGGATTCCATGAACTTCTTTTCCCTGTTTCAGACGGTTTGTAGAACTCTTAGGAGAAACTAACTTCAGCGGTGTGTCAGGACACATCAACTTTCGGGATGGCCCCTCCCGAAAAACCACGATTAACATCATGCAGTTTATAGTTAGTGATGACCGGGAGAATGGAAGCCATAAATATGAAACTATTGGAACATTCACACCAACAAGCTCTGAAGGAGGCATGTAAGTTCAGAAATGTAATTTTTTTTTCTCTATCCTTTAGGGTGCTTTTTACCTAAAATTTTGCTCTATAGGAGAACCTTATATTTTATGCATAAAACTTGTTACATACCAGCTTAGAGAATCAGATTCTCAGGAAATACTTTGAAAAACAGATATATTTGTATGTAGCATTTATGGATGTGGAGAAGGCATATAGTAGGGTTGATAGGGATGCTTTGCGAAAGGTCTTTAGAGTATATGATGTGGGAGGTAAGTTGCTAGAATCAGTGAGAAGTTTTTACCAATGATGTAAGGCATTTGTACGAGTAGGAAGAGAAGAGAGTGATTGGTTCTCAGTGAAGGTTGGTCTGCATCAGGGGTGTGATGTCCCCGTGATTGTTTGATTTGTTTATGGATGGGGTGGTTAGGGAGGTAAATGGGAGAGTTTTGGAGAGAGGGGCGAGTTTATAGTATGTTGGTGGTGAGAGGGCTTGGGAAGTGAGTCAGTTGTTGTTCGCCAATGATACGGCTCTAGTGGCTGATTCAAGTGAGAAACTACAGAAGTTGGCGACCGAGTTTGGAAAAGTGCGTGTAAGGAGAAAGTAGAGAGTAAATGT
>JAUTXX010173122.1:0-11789 GCA_032273605.1 Panulirus laevicauda | reverse complement strand
GAGAGAGAGAGAGAGAGAGAGAGAGAGAGAGAGAGAGAGAGAGAGTTGGGAAGACAAGCGAGGGATCGAAGAGATTCTGGAAGCCGTAGGTGTGGAAAAAGAACGCTGATGGACGTGATCAAAGAGAGGAAGAGGAAAATTCTCTCTGCTTATCTCTATTAGGAGATACACTACAGAAGGTCTTGATAATGGAGGCCAAGGTGTTGTAAGCTGGAGATGCTGAACACAGGATCATATACAGACAGGAATGAGAGAGGTATAAGCCATGATCCTTCCCTTGCAGTGAATCCTCACTGTATTCATCGTATGAAAAAGAAAGATTAAACTTTGGCAGGTGTTCATGACCGCAGGAACATTCATGTATTGGCTGAGTGCAGTCTTCTTACCTACTGTATGTATGACCATGTATCTTGTGAGTTCATATTTACATATGTGTGTGTGTGTGTGCGTGTGTGTGTGTGTGTGTGTGTGTGTGACAATATGCTTGTAGAAATGCGACTTTACAGTGTACGTTTGATCAATTATATATCTGGCACTCAGTAGAATATATGTTTGTTCGTGAACATACATGTGTGAGCAGTGTTAGGCGGCAGGGAACCCTGGCTGGAGTAGCTCACACCAGCATTTCATAGAAACTTTTAGCACAGTACATCAGACTGCGTGAGCCTGAGGAACCTTTTGATAAAAGTACACCTTCGGTTGTGTTGCCTGCTTCACCACTGTAGCGGAACGGTGGCACCAATCTGCAGTTACCATGACGTAAGACGAACAAGGAATACTTTCTAAGGGACTGCTTACCATACGCTCATTATGGGATGGAAATGCTCCTACTGAGGAGCCTGTTCGTCGAATTGGTGATTAGGGATAATTTTTGAGTGGTTATAATTCTCAAGTACAGTAGCGGTTACCGGCTGGTGGAAGCTGTGCGTGTTTGACTCCAGGTATAAAGGTTCGTTCTACAGATTTCTTATAGTCACATCCACAAGCAGACGTACCAATGTATTGCATTTGAAAATCATTTAATTCCATTTAATTCCAATAAGATTTGCGTGTCATGCGTTTCAAACACACTCAGAGAAACAAATGATAATGATGAAAAAGGAATTTGTCTTGGGAGAAACACACAGAGTCTGAGGCGCTTTTAATGCCAGACTAACATGCGTGCAGGGTATAGTATATCTGCATAGTACCGGGAGTTCTATACTCGTAGGGCCTCAACTCTTGGTAGGTAATACCGTGAAGGCTCATTTTATATTCTGTGTCTCTCTGTGGTACCACCAGACAGCCGGCTACTGGCCAACAGCTGGTGGTACTGGCAACACCACGGACTGGCAGCCTCTCTTGGACCAGTTCGCGCGCCTTCCCTGCACTCTGCCGGCCGGGGCACAGGTTCCACCTTCATGGAGTGGGACGGTAGGAGGAGAGTCCCTCACTTACCCCCACCGTGGGCTGCCTAAGACGTCACCCACCCAAAGTACGAACCAGCCACCGTCTTATCCTCATAATCTGAACAGACGGACAGCTAGCAAGCTAACCAGGCGACTAGCTGGTCACTTAGCAGGTGATGAGGCTCAGGTTGTTACTGCGGGTGTCGGCAGAGGCTTCCCGCGTGACGCGACCTCGCTCTGATCCTGACTCCGTCGGGCAGCAGAAGCCAGGAATCTTTGGACACGTTCAGTTTTGTGTGTAATTACTTTATTCGGAATGGGGAACGATTTTTACACGTGTGTGTGTGTGTGTGTGTGTGTCTGTGTGTGTGTGTTGTGTGTGTGTGTTTCCAGTGCGTAAGTTAAGGAAGAATTTGCAAGGCATGGATTCTTATCCTGAGTTGAGAATGACCGCTGGTAGGTTAGTAAGAGGAGCTTTTAAACCTTGGAATAAATCCTTTCTATTCATTACTGATGATATATTGTGGAGACATTTTTCTTCTATCATTTCTAGTGTGATCTGAGTCTGATGATGAAATAGGAGTTTGGTAACATCTCTGGATTAATCATTGACTTGGTTACGATGTCATCGACATGATGTGTATCTGCAGTCATGTTCTCATTGGTCGTTTCATCACTGTGTGCCTGGAGACACGAATGTTTTTTATCATTTTGTATCCGCCGTGAATGTACTGAGAATGGATTCATATCACGTCCTGTGTGATTATATCAGTGTTCTTCCTTTGGTCTCTCTCTGATTATCACGTTCTTGGTCAGTCAGGGACCTCGTGATTTTGGGTCAGGATCTACTTGTAGAGTTTGTGGGATCATCTGTGTTGTGGGTGAGAGATGGTCTTTAGTCGAGACGGTGGTAAACATACCACTGGGAAGGACACCTCAGCGAACATGATCATCTCAGAGAATATCAGACACAACACAACACAACGTTTGAGAAAGACACTTCTCAGTTGCTACCAAGTAAACTGAGTCGCATTGTACATGTATCAGGACTCCGGTGACTTACTAATGTCGTATATTTTCACGGATTTTTTTCCCCCGGCGGGGCATTGGTTACTGGCCTGGAGACCCAATAGGGATGTTTTATATGCCCCCAACTCCTGCTTGAAGATTTACGAGTATATTTCGCCCAGGCGACTGGTCCGGATATGGGGAAATTTCGGTTGATCACATTTAAACCTTTCTTCACCCCAATTTCCCGGGAATTGGGTACTGTCAATAGCACGATAGCCTTAAGTTGCAGACATATTGTTAGCCGATACCTGGGTTCGATGCCGGTGGTGAGGGCTGGGAAGGGTGGCACTACCTGTGCTGGATGGCTGTAAATAAGGCTCAGGTGCTGGCCTGCTAGGAGCCTATATAACTGTCTTCGTCCCAGCCGGAGTCGCTCTGCTGATGCGACGTTTAACACTGTGGCCTTTGCCGGCCTCTCTGTCCAGGCTTGACATATCCAGCACTGTCCTGTCTTGTGTCTGTCTATACGGCAGGTGTCATGATGTGGAGAGGATTGTCTTTCAACTTGTTCTTCTTAGTTTCATGTTATGGTGTTTGAAGGTCACTGTCTGAATGCTGTGTGAGGTTCCTTCGTGATGTTCATCAAATCTTCACACCCATTATGTTTAGCACAAAAGTTTGCAGCTTTATAATTACCTTAACTAATGGTAGGTTCTTGTGCCTATCATATTATATTCATGAAGGCCAGACACATTTAACTTTACTATCATATCTATCAAACCTGGATGCATATTGGCTATAGATCTATGACGTGCCTGTATCCCTACCGCTATCTATACTCACACAGTTAATTCTAACGCTGTTGCTATTTTCGTAGGTGTGTACATCTCTGTCTTTTATAGACTAATCTGAGGATCAGCGTATAGACCAGACTGCTGGTCGAGTCCACACCTTTGATGACCATGACCCACATACCACCACATGGCTTTACTTTTAACTTCTTAAAGATGGACCACAGAGGATATGTATATATATCAGACGCATCAGAAACCTGTGCAAACTTTACTTGAAATGTCAAAGATCATAGAAATCAGTGACAGTAACATAGATTAGTAATGAGAGATTGAATTGGGCATGAAAATCTACCACGATCCCTTTGAAAGTTCTCCACACAGATATCATGGCTCATAGTTTCTGTATAACTAGTGTCATAGTTTCTTCAATGTGTTCTTTTTTTTCAACGTAGTTTGTAATGGAAATGGAGTACTAGTTGTACCGACCTAAATCCATGGGTGAGTGTCATCTCAGTACGAATCCTCATAGCAACGACACCTCGTACAATCTCTTCACTTACCTGATGACACCTTGAGGGAAGGCTTTACCGATGTCTGCGTTGTTTGCAGATATATTTGACTCAAAGTTTAACAGGATATCTTACAGGTTTTCAGTCTGAGGTGGTCCATTGCTAAGACACCCGTTCATTGTTAGATTGTTATCTCTCGTGGCGATAAATACACTGGGTAATGAAGCTGTTGCACCATCCTCCCTGACCGCGCGATACAGATGGTGGCGCTAAACATCACTGGGAGAACCATCTGTCATATTTACAACTGACTGGTTTTCAGAACTGTCGATTTGTTTCCTTCAATTGTGAGTCTTGGTCAGGTTTTATCAACTGACCTGAGGATAAGGCAGAGTTGTTTGGTAGTGGGGGACAATCCACACTCCCCAGTAGTGTTTTTCCCGTGTTATCTTACCTTGTTTTAGATAAACTTGGTAAAGAGAGATTGTTTTCGGGTCGAGTTTTTTTTGGAGTCAATGCCAGTCGTATCTAGGCCCCAGTGTTTGTGTACATGAGTATCTACGTGTTATATTATGACACTGACTTAATTTGTGTCTGTTTCATGTCACATTTTCGCTATTTCAGAGCTTTGGATTTCATCTGGATTTCTGGGTCGGTCATTTGGAATATGAGGATAAACTCGATAAACCAACAAAATTTTTACATATCATAATATTTCTCTTTCGTGGTTAGAACCGTGATGCTGTTACCCTAATTATCCACCACGATCACTATGCTGTTAATTGTCTCCATTGAACAGGTTCTGAGCCAAGGGAACGGTAAGTATCTTCAATTTATCCACAGCTTTCATGAGACTGGGAGAAATATCATTGATAGACTGTCTAGGATAACAGATGATACGCTTATCCACCCCTTCCCTGGATGAAGGTCGGTGTGTACACCCGCCTCATCATGATCTCTCCTCTCCTAAGTTCAGTCAGTTGTTGCTGCCGTCTAATATTAGTTTCAGCCACCTACCCCAGGTCCTCAGTCATGAAGGAACGTTGTGAATCTTAGTCAGAAAAAAATGAAAATGGCTCTTGTTACCATTGGTTTGCTCTGCCTGGATGTTGGAAGTCTGCGCTGTTGTTGTTGGTAAAGTTGTAGATCTTGTGGCCACTTCTGCTTACATGGATATGAGCAGCTGTTGGGTGATGATAGTCTCTACCGTTTCAGTGACAGAGGAACCAGTTTTCCTTGGCAGTTCTTAGTCACAGTTCCGTGTGGTCAGTGGCGCTGTCACATCTTCGCCGTTGGTGACCGATCCACGTGCACTCAGTAATATGATACTTGGTGCAAACACATTTGGTACATCGTCCTAGTCTTCTTTATCTTCTTTACCGAGGTTATAAACTAGTATTTTCTTTCTATAACAAATGGAATGTTCATCTGTTTTGGTAAAAGGTACATAGATACCTGGTACCTACTTGGTATGTGTGTATGACACTTGGCTTGAACACGGAGGGACGAGTAGTACTATAGTGTATGGTAACCTGGGACTGCTGTGTGGTTGCATAGACTTGTACACCAAGTTAGAAGAATGAGTTGCGGAAATCTGTCTTAGGACTCGAATCTCTATCTTGGAGAGGCGTTCATTAGAGTTATTGATACTGAATTCCACCTCATCCACAGAAGGGTTGTGTTTTGTCAGCTTTGTAGATATCAAAGGTTCGACTTCGTGGTATGGAAGTTCAGGGAGTAACAGATGCCTGAGTAACCAACTGAGTATGCCAACATTGCTCACTTGTTACCACGGATTTCTAACATTTAGATTGTAAATCATGTGAGGTAAACTGATGATTCGGACACGTTATGTGGCATAACAGATCACAAACACGTTCATTTTAACCATTGTCTGAATATCCCTCTCGCAGAGCAGCCAATACATCTTCATAAATTGGCCAAAGGTCTACTAGCTTTTTTACAGTTACAGCACCACATTACAGATGGTGCTGTAATGTGGAAACTTATGTAAGCGTTCTTAGCAATTACATTATGGTCGCTAGAATCACCCACCAAAGACTCTAAGGAAACCGGAATGAGAACTCATTGTAAAACTCCAGACTTAAGTAGATTCGTAGTTAGGTAATGGGAGTTGGAAGATGTTATGAATATTAGATTTAATGGTTGACTGCCACTGATTTTAAGTTGTTGCTACATCTGTTTGAAGTTGTCAACATTTTCAAAGTCTTTCATAGAATAAATGAGTCTTAGACACCGATTTAGAGCCAGCCTTCTTCTGTTCTGTTTTCGAAGTCTTGCGTCTTGTGTTGATCAATAAAGATATAAATAGTCGTTCCATTTCCTATCAAGGGTTCCAATCACCCTCTTCAGTTTCACCTCGTCACCCGACTCTCATTAATGTGGCACGGGTAACATGACCCTTCTTGGTAATCACGCTGTCAAGTAAACTCATTTAATACTAATTACGTCGTTTGACTCTGTGGTTAAAACCTGTGTTGGTAGTTAAGTACCCCTATGCATGTGAATGATCAGCTGACCATAAGGAAGGGGTGTAGCCAGCAATGTTGAGAGCAGTGATTTGAATCCCAATATCCTTCTCATTCGAAAGACTTCCACTCGTTTCGATTGTGATCGATGATTTTAATGTCCTCAGTGAGAATTAATTTGAGACGCAACCCTGTAGCTTAAAACCTGATTGAGAATAACTTTTTTCTCAGCAATTTCTGAGAATAATATGATTGACATGGAACTGAGGGGACAAGCCAAGTGTGGAAAGCAACCAGTTGTCTAACTAATTTAGCCTTCTAAGTCTGTCTATAACTTCACACTGAAGAGAAATACACGAAGCAACTGCGTGAAAATATACGGAGCGGTGACGTGTTATTCAGATGTTCTGTTCCTCAATTTTCGTTACATTTTTGGCTACTTCCTGGATGTCAGCATCTGCATTGACATGATTTTGGTTTCCTAGAACGTAATGTCTCATGTCAAGCATTGACTCACGTCCTCCTCATTATTCAGAGTTTGAAGGTAACCAGTTAACCTGAACTGTAACAAATAATCTGAATTTGAGTGCAACTATATGTACGTCATTACCACCCAGAAACAATATGGCTAAGTCAAGCGCGTTCTCTCGCCTGAACTGAAGTGTACCGTGAGACCAAACAATTTTGTCCCACCTAATTTATTTCAGGATAAATCTACGTTAGTAGCACTAGCGATCACGCTGGAGGTGTGTGATAGTCCCTCGCCTGTGAATACCTTAAAGGTCAATATCTACGAGGTTTTTTGTGACCATCTCTAAGATGATGTTAAGGACCAATGATGAAATGCATTAGTGGCCAAGGATCAAAGCTGTCTATAATTCAAGCAAAAGTTTAACAGAGAAAAACAACCGTATAAGATGTAATCCTATTAACATCTACAGGTGTCTCTGTATATTTTCCTCCGTCTGGACATGTTACTACTTTCTTCTGAAGTTGTGATGAAATACACGAAAGCGCTTAAGCAGATTTTCCTGCTTTGATATTCCTTTGTGGACTACAAGTGTGTGTGTGTATATATTGTTGGCTCTAATTGCTATTAACGGTTAATGGTCACTCTTGTCAACACAATGTTTACAATAAACACATGAAAGAAAACGTGTTTATGATCATCGTTCTCTTGCCGCTCTTGCCATTGTTAACTCGCTAAATGCTGTTGAAGGAAAACAAAAACACTGTGATGTACACAAAAACAAGTATTGTTTCATTTTTATGTAGATTTTTTTTTTCCTCACGATAATCTGCGTTTTTCATTCATTATATATCATGTTTTTGTGTGAGGAGGATGCATTTCTATCAGTCACATTTTTTTTTATCTAATTTGTAGTAAAATGCAGTTTCTTATGTTAGCTGAGACGGCACGGGCAAGTACCCATTTTATCGACCAACCCCTAGGGGTGGATGAACAGCTGGGTTGACTGTGGACCCACTGACGCAACCAGGATTCGAACCTGTGCGCTCGACCCCGGGCAAACCCAGTGAATGGTCATACATAGAAAATGGTTCATTCCACTGAGCACGACGGTGCGACTATTGAACCCACTATGGTAGGACCCTTGTCTATAAGATGGGCTTGGCCTTGCATAATCAAGTAGACAGTTATGATCATAAATAAGGATCGAGCTCTCGGTGTCTTGATTGTGGTCGATGCATCGTGGGAGTGAAGGATCATGAGCTGTGGCGAAACAGTGTTTTATAGTGTCGTCAGGACGGGAGGGTGATCAGAGGGTGTTTCAGAGCGTAGATGAGAAAGTGGAACTCGTATATGTCAGGGGGGTCTTTTGAGACTTGTTGCTAAGAACATAATGGTTGTCCTTAGTGCTTTTACATTGTGGTCTGCAGCTTCGTTATATTTTCTTTTTAGAGGGTGAAAAACCAGGTAGGTGAGGCGTGGTTTAGGTTGGAGCGGATGAAGTGTTTGGTCCAAGTCTTGTGCCAGTTAGCGATCTGATGGCATTTCGTTCGTGTGCTGCTTCGTTGTTGATGTTTCTGGTGTTGGGAGTGAATATATTGGTGTCGTACGTAGTGCCCAGAATAGTTGGTGTTTCGTTGCATGAGAGAGATTGTCTATTCAAGGTGACTGGAGGGTACAGGTTGGATTCTTGTGCGTCTGATGTTAGAAGGATTCCTCCTGTCTTTTTGGAGATGTCGATGTTTAGTTCTGGGTGAGTCACTGTCCCAGATGTGTAGTGTATTACTGCAAGTTTGCTGATGTTGCTGTGTCAGGATGTTGTGAGGGGTTGGTGAGGTCGTATGCACATGAGAGGATCTTCAGCCTGTGATTTGCTGAAGGTAATGGGAGGTTGTGTAGGAAGAGACTGAAAACTGAGTTGTATAGGGAACTCCAGTGTAGAGTTCCATGATGGTGAAGCCTTTGTGAGTGAGTCGTACATGGTGGTCGGCCATAGAGTTGGTCAGTCACATTTTGCCATTGTTTTGGAAGGTGGCGTCAAGTACTTTTTGAGTGAGGATGTGTTGAGGAATAGTGGCGGGGGGTTGTGGTTGGGTGAGGCCGTCTAAGATATGTGTGTGAGGTCTGTGTTTAGCGTAGAGGTGGAGTGGTTGGGTCTGAAGACAGGAGCTACATAAGGTGGTAGGAGGAGGGGGAGTTAGGTGGCTTGGAGGGTTTTAGGATTGGTAATTTGATGGCACATTTCCAGATGTTAGGGTATATTTTGAGTAGCCAGGAGTTCTGAGGATATCTGTAAGTGCTTGGATGTAGTATTTTATGTGAAAGTTTGATGTATCCTCAAAGCACGTAGCAGGAGTGTTCTTTAAGGTATTAATTCTTTGTTTTTATCATTTAGAGCGAAGGGTAGGTGGGCTGGCAGTTGTTTCTGTGTGGATTTTGTGCGGGTTTTTCGTGATTCTCCTAATCGGTGTGTGGATGGTTTGAGGCTGAATTTTTAGTAGTGCTTCGTGAGAGGATAGAGACTGCACTCCGTGAGGGACTACGGAATGAAGGATTCCTGTGGAACATGAAGCCTGCTGCAGGGTGGGGACCCTCGACAGCCTGCAGTTAGCAGCTGGATTTCCTCGTGTTGTTCGAGTTGGTTGTCCGTCCGTCCATCGCTGCTGGGCACGACTCGGTCATCAGATGTTCTCCTCAAGGTGTGACCATTGTCAGGCGATGACCCATATACACTCTGTTATCTTTTCTCCTTTTCATTTTTCATCAGGGAAGCCATGTCATGTTCATCCCAGCTATACTAAACAACTGCCACATCTCCCACTCTTGCATTCAGGTCCCCTTAGCACCACAATTTAATCCCTTACATCCAAGTCTGCCAGAGCATTCATTCACCTCTCAGAATGCATTGCTGGCCTCAATCTTGCTACTGTATGGAGCATAAGTACTAACAAGCAGATCAAGCCAAGTTGTTTTAGACGGTGTATATTGATATCCCATTCATAGAGGATTTCATCTCATGGATGTGATTAGGGCAACGTCTTAGGCTAGGAACTTGTGTATAATTGGAGAAATTTAGAGGAGGAAGGGGAACAAACGAAGCATTAGATTAGAATAATAGGATTTTTAAGAAATACTATAACCTTGATGGCTTCATATCTGGGAGATTCAAGATCCACTAAGTGAACAATGGGCAATTATACTGCATTATGTGCAAACACGCATGGGGAGCGAAAGCGCTGGTGATGCTTAAGAGATTTGATAGTGAAGGGAAGAAGCAGTTAGGAGCAGTCAAGTTTAAGAGAGGAGTAAATTCAGCGAGGAGAGTGGATAGATGGTGCTCAACTGGGAGGAGGTTGGTTCTTGAGGGTCGCAGTGTCTGTAGAGATGAGGTTACGTACGTTACAGGTGATTGATGTCCCTCAAGGGGAACCCCTGGTACCGTCTACCCTTCCTAGGCTGGTGTCGCCTTTCTGATTCATTGCAGGAGACACGTAGGTGAGGTGTGCTGTCTTTGCTATGTGGCGTATGTGTGTGGGTCTATGAAATGTATGACATGAGGTCCAACAATCCATTTGTAAGTGTGAAAGGAAGCAAAGACAGCAGCATGAACAGGAGTTTGTGTTTTTGCTTATAAGTTGAAGTCTTTTAAGATATCAGTTCCATATTTTCCCCTGCATCTCTATGTATCATTGTATACTCGTCTTTCTCCATGTTCTTAATATTTCATCCATTGTGCTTCTGAGGATATCATGAAGTGATAATCGTCAGTCAGTTTTCACTATTTTTTCCTGTCTTTTACCGTATACATCTTGAGGCTTCATCATATTATCAGTTCCCTGGCTACATTTCCCTCCATCTCCGGAGTCAGTGGTATAGGTCGTGAGGGGGATAAAGTAAAATCAGCTTTTACATCTAGACACTTTATTATATATATACCATATGACTTAATAATCACTCTGTTTTTAAAACTCTTTTCACTTTCAAAAGATACAGGTAGATTTGTCAAGCCAGGGCCTGATTAGGGTATGTGGCTGGAGTATACTCAATCAGATCTTGGCTTTGAGGTATGGGTATTGTGATTGGCTAATTCAAGTGGCTGGAGGAGGGGATTGGCCAATGACAAATACCCACACCGGGTTTTTATAATTATTATTATTATTCTCTTTTTACAACTCATCTCCCACATTACCACCAAGAACATGCATGTAATGACACATCATAGTGGAGAATAATTCGAGGATAAGTTTAATAATACCTGGACCATATAATCATGACACTCAACATATAGATAGTGAAGAGACACTTCGCTGACCTCGACCTACCCAGTCACAGAAATCGTGAGGAGGGTAAATTCTTGTATAATTTCTCTCGTTTGTGTGGTTTTTTTTAAGGGTATACATCGTAGACGTTGCTCCGGGTGACCTGATTGTGTGTGTGTGTGTGTGTGTGATTGTGTGTGTGTGTGTGTGTGTGTCTGTGTGCCTTCATCCTCCGCGATGGTATCTTCGGCTCAGGGTCTTCTTTGAGGTTCATACTAACGGGGAAATGTTTTGGAGGTCCAGCGGGGAGAGGGAGGGAGGGAGGAAGGTCTCGGTGAGGGTAAAGAGGAGGAGGAGGATTCAACGGCACGAGGAATATAATAATAGTCTCAGCTTAATGGCAGCTGCTGAAGAGGGCGCTGACGGAAGACTTTTAAGGGGAGGCGACAGGGAGGAAGCCGAGGTGCGATGAGGTCCCCCGTCGGTCACCGTAGTAGGTTAACTGGCTCTGGAGAGGAGGAGGAGGAGGAGAAAGAGCGGAGAGGTGAGGAGGAGCGGCGGCGGCGCGCTTATTTGCCCCACTTCTGGAAGAGCCCCATGCGCTGGCATCGGCAGTTGGTTCCCCACAGGTTGCACCGGCAGGAGGAGTTGTAGCAGCAGTCGTTGGGGCGGTGGTCGCAAGGTCCTCCACGGCGGATGCATGACCTCCTAAAAAGGTAGATATAGGAAGAACGTCTGAACAGACAATGAGTAAGGTAGAACTGGGTTTGGTGATGATGGAGATGAGGCGCTTGGCGATGGATGGCAAATAAGGGGAGAGGAGGTGGGGGGTGGTTCTTCACTGTGGTTATGGGAGAAGAAAAGGGGGTT
>JAUTXX010172903.1:0-15374 GCA_032273605.1 Panulirus laevicauda | reverse complement strand
GTAAACATGATGGAAAGCAAAAACAAACCACAAAATCCATAAAGTCTCCTTTCCAAGCTCACTTACTCTCACCACTCTCTTCTCCCCAACATTCTTCTTTTTTTGAAATCCTCTACAAATCTTCACCACCTCCACAGAACAGAGATACTGAGATCAGACACCCCACCAGCTGCCCCTCTCAGCACATTAACATCCAAAAGTCTCTTTTACACATCTATCAAGTAACACATAATCTAATAATGCCCTTTGACCATCTCTCCTACTCAAATATGCATACTTCTGTATATCTCTCTTTTTAAACCAGGTATTCCCAATCACCAGTCCTTTTTTTCAGCAAGCAAATCCACAAGCTCTTCACCATTTCCAGGTTTACAAGCAGCTAAGTGATTACATTTAGACCCTATCAAATTCTATGAGGTTTAGAGATAATTATCAGAGTAAAGCCTCTATTCAATAAACCTGGAACTAACGGATTAAAAAAAAAAAAAAAATCCTAATGCCAATTTGTGTCCATAAAGTCAGAACAAGTTTAAATTGTTTTGATTCTTTTAAATTAGCTCACATTCACTTTACTCTAGACTTTCTGTATCTACTTACCTAAAAGCAGCAACAATGGTTGTAACAGCTAGTTCACCAGAGGAGCTTTCATATGAAACCTCAACTTCAGAGAAGCCTGGAGACTTTCCTATAACTTCTACTACTGCACAAGAACTCTTAATGGTGGGATTCTTTATATCTGAAAAAAATGAGGATGAATTTTGATATTAAGACAGAATAAATTCAAAGATTTACTTATTTTCATATATCATTATTCTTAAATGCATTTTGCCATTTCCCACATAAGCAAGACAGCACCAGGAACAGAAAAAGAAATGGCCTAGCTGTTACGCATTATGCAATGAGACCCCAGCCCCTTCATCCACAACCAGGACCGACAGACTTATCCATGGTTTCCCCATACTGCTTCATATGGCCTGGCTTAGCCCACTGACAGCATGTCATCCCCTGTAAACTACATTGCTCCAATTTGCTCTATCTCCTGCATGCCTTGCATCCACCTGCATTTTCGTCTTTCACTTCCTCCAAAATTTGTTAATACTTTTCCTGTATTTTTCCCTTTTCATTAACATCTTATTATTTCAGTTAAAGCCTCAACTTGATGTGGACATTTGTCCATGACTAGAACCTTAGAAAAAAAGTATCCTGTGAACAAGCATTTGCTAGTATTGTGTTTATGACACTTAAAGTGGATGAATCCTCATCATACACCTTTCTATAGAGGTGGGTAAGGTGTTAAAGTATATCTTCATCCAACCAAGCTCAAAGCATTCTGCCCATACATGAAGATTTAAACTGTTATCAAGAAAAATATATATTTGTGTCACCATACATTTCAACATAAAATGAAAAACATTTCACAAGTAAGTCTAAATAAAACTAAAAACATAGGGTTTAAAAAAATCATACGTAAAGGCATTACCTTCTTAAAAAGTGAAAAATTTTCGTGACTAACCTGGCAGTGCAGTAAAGGATTGCTCTTTTGGCTCCACCTTCAGAGGCAATTTGTGACAAACAGTGAATGGAACCTGGGTGCCATCCCACTGTGTATATGCTGCTACATGAAGGGGAAGCCTTGTTTCAACTTCTGCCTCAACAACACTTTCAAGTAGTGCCAAGCCTACTGCCTCTACAATATGGATCTGTGCAATAATGACATGAATATAGTAGTCGCTAAAAGTAGAGGAAAGTAGGAAAAAGAAGAATGAATATCATCATTGAAATGCAAAGAAAATGCATACAAGAATACTACACACCTATGTAATTAAATATTCACATTCAGTATGCATACAAGGGTAGGAAAAGGTAAAGTAAGCTGGCATCTGATCATATTCCCAATTCATAGGGGTGGAATTAGCACAAAACTCCTCCCTAACATCACTCATCTCCACCCCTTTTTGCATCAATCCATGTCTAATGCATCAAAGTGAAATGTAAACTTCCACAATAATAAAAGAGCTTCTTACTTTTTCTCTTTATTCACTAAGGTGAATCATCAGCCGAGACCATGGTCTTCATTCTCATCATTCTCACACACTAAATGCTTAACATAATAACATATCAAACTTTCAACTTAACTCTTAAGTGCAAGCAAGCTAGTTATCAAAAATTCAAAAAATTCTTTCCTCTGTGTATGGGAACATTGTCATTTCTACTCAGGCCTTTGGGATTTTAAGTATTCTGTAAACAAATAAACCTAAAATGCTTTTTCTAACATTATCCTCACATACCAAGAGTTTTTCTAAAATCTTACGGAATGAATTGTTTTTCTATTAATCATTTCTAAATTGAATTGGAGACTTTTGTCGTGGCTACCTCCTTGACGGAAGTTCTCAGAAATGTTGATACATAGATACAACAGAAATAAATGCTAAGAAATCACTCTATACCAACCTCAGCAGTATCTTTGTTGTGTGGATTAATCACCATGGAAGCAGTGACTAAAACAGACCCCTGAGATTTTGTTCTGCACACACCCATTTGTGAGACTCCAAGTACTTCTGTATTGTTGCTGCTCCATAGCACACTGCCAGACCCACCCCTTACCTGCAACAGCATAAACAATTCGAATGATATAACAAAGAAGGTGACAAAGAGGATAAATAAGTCAGAAATGGAGGGGACATGAGAAGGGGGATACCAAACTGGAAATGGAAGGATTGGAGCCTAAATATGCAGGACAGTGAATAATGTGGACAGGATAGAGTGAATTGGAACAATGTGTTATACAGGGGTTGACAAGCTCTCAACAGACTGAACCAGGGTATGTGAAACAGCTGAGGGAAACCACAGAGAGGTACGTGGGGCCTGGTTGTGGATAAGGGCCATGATTCCTATTCATTACAATGACAACTAGAGAATGTATGTGAGAAAATGTGGCCTTTACTCACTCCCTCCTTGTGCTACACTGCTAATGAGGAAAAAACTGCAAACAAGTATGAATGAAAATTAAATAATCAAAATAATATATCACAAAAAAATTCTATCAGTCACTAAGCCAAACACTATGCATAGAAGTATGTAAAAAAAAGTGATTTCTATGTTAATGAAAATGACTGATGCGATAAAATACTTAAATATGTAAATGAGTAAATGAAATCTATAAATGTTACCCCTCATGTCACAATCTGAAATGAGAAAGTTGCTTACTGTTAAGTTGAGACTATAGGTAGGTTTCGTGAGTGGATCCCAAGGAAAGACTGTACGTGGAGGTATCACAACAATGGGTTCAAATATTTCTAGATCCTGGCTGGCCTTCAAGGGTGGAGTAATCTCCAAAATAGTACCAGCCACTTCCACAGCTGATAGAGTTGCCTGTGAACAAAATGCTAATTACTTTTAACATATAATAATAAACGAAACTTTGCTCAACAGTTATTCATTACTGCTGTGACAAACAGATTTTCATGTACCAAAATACAACTTTCACTAGATATCAGCACTTGCATTAGTAAGATATATCATTATGAATATTGATATTCTTTTAGTAGTAAATAAGATAAAGGAGTATACTGTCTCCAAGATCGTTCATCATACTAACAGCGACTAGTGTGAATGCAAGAAATGAGTAAATCATGACTATAAAAATCAATAATGAAAATTGAATGTTGATCATAACATCAGGAATGAGAGACCAAGTAGTAATCCATTAAGCTTCTGATGAAACAGATAATGCATGCACATTCAAGTATTTCAGATGGTGCAGATATACCATTGCTATCATATGTTTACTTACTGTAACTCATAATTATGTTTTCCTTTTAACCTATTATGGACATGTATTGCTACACCTTGCTAAATTTGGTTCTTTCTGCTATGAACATTTCGTATTAATCAAAGCTTACTTCATCTTTCATTTTTCCATTAGGCCAAGTTTCTGACATATTAAGATTGATTTAATATACTACTTTCTTCAATTCTACAAATGCAGCAGAAAGTACAGCAGTCTGAGGAGACATACTGGTTCTCTCAGCCCTACAGTACCTAAAGCAAAAATATTTACTAGTCATGCAAAACTGGATATAACAGGAGACAGCAAACAAATAATCTAACAACAGGCTGTAACAGCAGTACTTAGGGTGACAAAATGTTTATCAGTGATTAGTGCACAACAAGAAAGAAACAGTTTATCTACATATCTTAAAAAGAAGTCTTGGATTACTGGTTCAAGCAATATGAAAGACAATGCATTGATTTACATATGCTCTGGGCATGATGAAAGGGATGGTTAAAATCTAAAATTTAAATGAAAATCTCATATCTCCAACAAACCTCTTATCTAAGAGATCTCTAGTGATCATGAAATAATACAATATCAAAACTACCACCAGTTTCCAGCTACACGTTTGTAAGTTCCCTTACATTTTTCATCCAAATGAACCAAAGCATTGTGTAAAACTCCATGAGAAACATACCTGAATCTTTGTATTCCCTATCTTGTGGGGTACACCATATACATAAGATCCATTCTTGGAGACATATTCTGAGTTGAAATACTCAGATGGTATTGTAGTCTCTATTATAATATTCTGAAAGAAAAATTAAGTACATAGACAAACAGACAACAGAAAAACTAAAATGTTGGTAAATGCCAAAATGTCAACCATGTACGTCCTACTGACCTAAACAGATACTTCACAGAAATGAAAATGTGGGGATGAATGAACATCCTTTACATTTAACTATCATTCAGCTTTCTTTTACTGCAATGTTACACTGATGACAGACAGACAACTAATAAATTACTGTTTGACTTGATACTATAATAACTAACAGGAAAAGACAAATCATATATCAAAAAAGGCATTTAATCAGCAATGTGCAATTACAGTTGCTCTGAAAAATGTTCATCTAAAAAAAATTATCATCTAGTAACCAATCCACCTACTGACATATTAGAGAAAAAATCCCTCAACAGCCTCAACAAACAATTCATATGCCCCAACCAAATCTGTGGTGGGGGTCATCTGCACTCCAAAAACTACACAACCTAATTCAATATATCACATGACTAATTCCCACGATGCAACTTCCACGCTCAAGATGTTGAAAATATACTCTACAACAGTTATTTCAATCATTCCACAAAGACAAATACACTACATTGCCACAATTCTTATTCTGTGGTCCTGGCGAGTGGATGTGGATTGTTTTCTGAGAGCTGCACAAGCCCTGGGGCAGACAGTAAAGTCTAGCTGTCACACATAATGACCTGAAAGAGAACCCTTTAGCCAAGCCCCATAAACAGACCTTTCCAAGACTGCTTCATATGCCTTTATTCAGTCCAGTGTTGTACATCACTAATAGGTTAGGTAAGAGCCTCAGATCACACCGTGCTTGAGTTCTCCTCTGCCAGCGGACTATCAAAGGTGAAACACTAAAGGCTAAAATGCAGCATTGGAGTCCATCAGTTGTGGAGACTCTTCCTCCATGTCCATTCCTTTGAGAGAGTTTGCAAAGGGAACAGGCATCAAGGGATACAGATATATAGATTGGCAAGAAGTTCTTAACTGGGAGTGGACAACACAGTGAATTGAACTATGGAAGCTGAAGTGAGCAATAGGGTGGGGTGAGAGGGGATAAGGTCCTAGGTGCATTAAAGAGTGTGAGGAAAGAGCCAACTGTCAGTCAGAGCAAAGATGGGTGTTTAATGGAAGAATAGTCCTGAAGGTGTTGTATGGAAGTGTGGCATAGGCTTTGAATGAAAATATATGGAGAAAGGTAAATGTGTTGGAAATGAAATGTTTGAGGTCAAGATGTGGTGTGAGGAATGCTCAAGTATGTGTAAGAAAGCCAAAGAGTGTATGCTGAATTGGTTTGGATTTATACAGGATATCAGGGAGGAAAGACTGATACAGTAGATATATATGTGTCAGAGGTGAAGGGGTCAAGGAGAAGGGAAAGACCAAATTGGAGATGGAAGGATGGGGTAAATATGGTTTTGCATGCTTGCAGTATCAACACGAATGGAGGCTGAAGCTTGCCGAGACAGAACAAATTGGAGAGATGTGGTACACAGAGGGCTACATTCTGTTAATGGACAGAACAAGGAATACAAAGCAGCTGGGGGAAACCAAGGAAAAGTCTGCGCAATCTAGTTGTGGATAGGGGACTGTCGATTCAGTGTAGCACACACGACAGTTAGATTGGATCTAAACGAACGTGATCTCTTCTTCCTAACACTACATGCAAATGCAAGAATTGCCAATGCAAACAAGTATGAAAGAAAACCACTAATCAGGGAAACACTGTATTGGTGGGGCAATAAATATACATACAAAATCCTTTAAAACTTCTGTGCAATTCAATGATAGACAATACTGTATGTCTGATGTAAATTATCTAAAATTTGCATTTACATGAGAATTCTAGCCACACAAATTACTGGTCACCTAAAACTGACTTTGTTATATATACTTATCTAATCATTTTTATATCATACTTAATTCCTCGTCCGTTTCCTTGCACTATCTTGCTAACGCGGAAGACGGCAGTTAAGTATAATAAAAATATAAAAATTTAATCACTGTTTCCCGCATCAGCAAGGTTGTGCCACGAAACAGATGAAGGATGGCCCATTCATTCATATACACACACATGTATACTTTTATCCCTGGGGATAGGGGAGAAAGAATACTTCCCACACACTCCCTGCGTGTTGTAGAAGGTGACTAAAAGGGGAGGGAGCTGGGGGCTGGAAATCCTCCCCTCCAGTTTTTACTTTTTCAATAGAGATTGGGGCCAAGTGAGGATTTTCTCTCTAAGGCTCAGTCCTCTGTTCTCAACGCTACCTCGCTAATGTGGGAATCCACTCACACACACATATATATACACATAAATGCCCATACACGCACATATACAAACATAAACATATCAACGTATCCATACATATACATACACATACAATAATTCATATACATGTATGTGACGATCCTTCAGCAATTAAGGCAATTTCCTACAGAATGGCAGGTATCTAGAAAAATACTGGATAAATAAGGATTCACTGTACCTCAGCCCTCACTTCATTTCATAAAAAATTTTCGGATCCAAATCCCACTTACGTCAGATAAGAAGATTTTGTTATCCTGCTTGTCGTAGATAGTGACAATGAAGGCATAGTGCCTACCATAAATAAGTGCTGGATTGTTATGAGGCTCAATAGTTATGATGAGGTATGATGGATCTACAACATGCACTGTGGCTGCTGGCTGCTTCACTAGCTCTGACGAGATTACATTATTGTCTCTCAGAATCACCTATAAAATAAAACATTCCTTTATAAGGGTTTAGCTCTGAATATTTGGTATATTACAAGCAAAAAATAAGCATCATTGAAAAACCTCACAAAAGTTAATTTCATTCTAAATCTTTTATACAATTCTGTAACCCCCCCAAAAAACACTTATTTCACATACTATAAAAAAGCAGGTACTGCAACAATTGTTCATATGTATAAAAATTTCAAAATTTCACATAATCTGCATTCCTTGTTACCAACCTGTGATGTTCCAAGACTCTTAGATGTGATACTGGTGCCATCTTCATTGAGCTCTTCAATATTTGTGTCTGTAACCTGGTTGTAGCATAAAGAGGAAATTTGTAGGGTTAAATACTCATACCTCTACAATATAAAATCCAGCTATTTCTATCTCCATAAAATGTAATTGATATTAATCATTTTTCAGAGTTTTCTCCCATAAAAAACTAGTAAAATTACACACCTGCAAATAAAACTGTGAGGTTGGTATGTCAATGGTAGACAAGTGTCCTTGCTTGAGCTGGAACACTGTGTACTTTACTACAGTGTGAGGCAAGAGATACACATCTGCTGGGTCAAGCAGGAGATTAGCCACAACCATCAAGTCGACGGATGCAGGAGCTAGATGCTGCAAAGAATTAAACATTAGATTATATACTCTTTATATTCAGAGAAACTATCTGCATACCCATTCTTCTGATGCCAGTGATCAAAGTAAATATCAATGACTGTGAAAATGATTAATCCCATTCTCATAATATTTCCCTCATTTCCACCAAAATGGTGCATGACGTCCAAAGACTTCCATCACTGAACATCTTAGAACACTACAGACTTAACAGCAGTGAAAACACCTGCTGTGAAGCTTGCATAGAAATGCAGCAACTGCAATGCTGAAACCACAGTTTCTCTTTCGCAAAAGATGCTACAGGAATACATTGTGCTTCTTCAGCTAGTAAACCAGACTCACACAGGAAAGAGAAATCAGGAGCAGGAAGGCAAGAGAAAAAAAGTGAGTTAAAGATATCTAACTCTGCTACCTAAAATAAGCTCCACTTTGCCCCTTTCAAGTCTTAAGAGTATGTTGTAGTACCTTCCATAAAATCTGTATTTGACAGGATAGTTTTGTTTACTTCAGAATTCGTGAAGAGTGCCATGTAACTTTTGGAGAGACGGTCTCACCTGTTCTTGTCCCTTGTGATCTTTTACCATGTAGAATGACTCATATATTTTCACTCCTCTCTTCCAGCATTCTTTTTCATCTGATGTCTGTTATTCACTATTTCAAGTCAAAATATTACATGTAGAAATACAAAACAATGAATATCCATGTGTTTCCTGAAAACTGTAAAAGGTACCTATGAAGGGCTGGAGTGACAGGCGGAACTTCTACATATATAGAATACCAAGACTCCTTTTACTATACTACCACAGCTCTAAGGCTGCACTCCATGCAAGAGCAGGGAAATAGTGAATACCTATAGAATATGAAGGTCTTCAACAAGATTGTTTTCACTGCCTAGAGTTGGCTGCTTGTGTGCCACCACAACTGGCTAAAAGAAATAATACTCAACAAGCCACTGACCTCATTTACCTAAAGCATCTATGCACTGTGCCAAGCTTCTACTCCTACCTAATCCTCCGGTCTAATGTTACTACCTATTACTTCTATCTGTCTCTACCTTTTGGTCCTGCCTAATGTACTACACTGTGCCAACCTTCTACTACCTGATCCTCCAGTCTAATGTTACTACCTATTACTTCTATCTGTCTCTACCTTTTGCTCCTGCCTAATGTACTACTAATGTAGTAGGAAGGAAGTGAGAAGTTCTTTGATGAAACTGTACTCCTTTTCATTCAACGATGGTGATACAACCTTGCTGAAAATGGTTTTTTATTTGCAGTGTAACTAGATGCTGGTGGTCTGGTAACATTGGAAATCTCTTACCTTTGAAACTGACATAAAAAAATTCAAACAGTCACCTTATACGCATGATGAGCAATCTTGACAGAGAGTCTAGCTGAGCCAGTCTGCCTTCCTTCAACGAGCACCATGTAGCCCATGCGGCCTTTCTGTTCAAGAGGGGCAATAGCTGGTGGCATCTTGTATGGTGAGTCCTCAAAGGTCATGAACCTGACAATTACATAACAAGTTTCAGAATAAAAGAAACAGAGAAAAATTATTCTACACAACATTCAAATATATGTAAACACATACACAAAAATACATGAAGAATCTAAAAAGCTGCATACTTGTCGAGAAAGTTCGAGAGGTGTGGCCCTACATTTAGATCTCCCTTCCCATGCAGTACAAAAAAGTAATAACAATCAAGTTCCTGGCCTACATTTAGATCTCCCTTCCCATGCAGTACAAAAGAGTAATAACAATCAAGTTACTATATGTAATAACAATCAAGTTACTATATAAGTATACATTAATTAAGAGAATGATAAATGCCAATACTTGCTCTGGTATTTCCAGTTTTTGTGAAGACTGGTTTTGTTCAATATTACCTTTTCTATTAAAGTTATCTTGATAGAACTTTTTGAAGTTTCTTTTTTACTTTATATTAAGTGATGATGTCAATCACAAATCTAACTGATACTTAGGTTTTCAGTGGAAGTTACATATCTTTTGGTTCCTTTTTTATATCATTATTATACTTGCCCACTGTTTCCTGTGTCATCGAGGTAGTACAAAGAAACAAAGAAAGAATGGCCCAACCCACCCACATACACATATATATACATAAATGCCCATACACGCACATATACATTTCAATGTATACATACATATACACACACACAGAAATATACATATATATACATGTACATATTCATACTTGCTGCCTTCATCCATTTCCGTTGCCATCCCGCCACTCATGAAATAGCATCATCCACCTTCCAGCGAGGTAGCGCAAGGAAAAGACAAAAAGGCCACATTCGTTCACATTCAGTCTCTAGCTGTCATGTGTAAAGCACCAAAACCACTGCTCCCTTTCCACATCCAGGCCCCACAGACCTTTCCATGGTTTACCCCCGACGCATCACATGCCCTGGTTCAATCCACTGACATCATTCCAATTCACTCTATTCCTTGTGTGACTTTCACCCTCCTGTATGTTCAGGCCCTGATCACTCAAAATCTTTTTCACTCCACCTTTCCACCATCAATTTGGTCTTTTGCTTCTTGTTCCCTCCACCTCTGACACATATATCCTCTTTGTCGATCTTTCCTCACTCATTCTCTCCATGTGTCCAAACCATTTCAACACACCTTTTACTGCTCTCTCAATGACACCCTCTATTACCACACATCTCTCTTACTCTTTCATCACTTACCTGATCAAACCACCTCACACCACATATTGTCCTCAAACATTTCATTTCCAACACATCCATCTCCCTCCGCCCAATGCTCTCTATAGCCCATGCCTCGCAACCATATAACATTGTCGGAACCACTATTTGTACTAAAAATGTATGAGCCCTCTTTTTTTAAGAATCAATTCTTTTAAACAACAATGGTACATTTGAATTAAACTGATCCACTTGAACAAAATGCTGATGTTTCACTTTTGCCTTATAAAGTCTTAGAATACTGTATACTTTTAATACTCCAAATTCCATAAGTGTCATAAATGATGTGTAATTATCAAAACACTGAAATGAAAACAAAGCACAGAAAAAGAGATTCTCAAAGGGAAAACAGTGAAACTGCCATATTTTTCGATAGATACAAAGGAAATGCTTTACCTGAGAACAGTCTGTGCAGCAACTACAGACTCTCGATCAGTCAAAGTTTGAAGATCCCATACCATTTCAACACCTTCAAGTGTTGTAAATTCATTTCCTGTAAATGAAAAAGTCTTAAATACACTTTTCATTTAACAGAAAATTATAGCAGGGTACTTCAGTTTTTAATAAAATACTGAATACCTAATTATAGTAATGAATACACGTTAAGCAGGCTGTGTGCACAACATTACCAGTACTGACATCCACCTGGATAAAGGAATTTTTCTCACAAAAAGTACATCTATAGTAACAAACCAGATGACTAAGGAATACAAATTCTATCTACATATCCACTAAATGTAACAAGAGGTGACTGAAGGGCAGGAGGAGAGGGCTGGAAACCCTCCATTCCCTTATTATCACTTTCCAAATGGAGGAATATATATGAAAACTAAGTTAAGACTTCTTGAAGGCTCAAACATGGGTATCTGAATGTGCACAAATGAGACCAGAATAAGCAGAAGGGTGAGACAAGAGCTAAATTTAATGAAAAGAACCTGAATGTTTTGGCTCTGAGTGAAAATGAGTTGAAGGGGATAAGGCTGAAAGAATTAGAAATGTTCAGGAAACAAATCTGAGGTTAGTGTGTGGGCAAGTGGAATGAAGCATGTGGCAATGCTAACAAGGGAGGAGCTATGGGACTGTTGAAGAGTATGAGGAAGTGATTCAAGATCAACGAGGGCTAAAATGAGAGTTTACTATCAAAGAAAGTGATACTTAGTGCTTCTGTATCTATTAAAGAGAGGAGTGAAAAATAAAGGAATACTATTGTGGAGGAGCTTTTGCAACTCTGATGAAAAGGAACCAATTATGGTACTGGGGGTATCTGAATGACAGAGTAGGTGATGTGGCATCTGAAGGTACTACTGGGAAAATTGGGTTCCTGGTGTAATGTAAATGTGGAAGAGTTTGTCAAGCTGTGTGCTAAAGAGAAATGGTGAGTGGGAGTATGTGGGTAAAAGAAGGTGAATATGTAAGTATGTATGGGTAAGTGGGTTGGGGTTAACGGACATTATTGAATTATGTGCTCACTGCCTGGCATATCCAGTATCATGATGAGAAGGGCAGCAGAAGGAATGCCAGAACATTTCTTAGTAAAAGTTAGTGCGAAAGTTTAATGACGTCTTAAGAAAGGAGGGAATGACGTGTTTGAGGTAAGTGGCAAAATTTAGTTTGAAAATACAACCGGTGATGTTGCAGATGCTGAACATGTTTAATTAACTATTGCCTGTATAGTGACTGCAAGACAACTAAGTTCAGTGCAGAAGCTGGATCCTGGGCATGAGGGGTTCTGTGAAATGATGAATCTATGTTTTTAATGTTGGAGAGACGGGTGGCGTCAAGACTGAAGACAAGAAATTGTAACTCATACATATCTGTGGATGGCAGTTTCTGTGTTTGTCTGGTGGCAAAGGGTTTAAGACTGGATTGGGGAGTGTTGTGCTTGATGTCAGGACAAAAAGAATATAGTTTGTATATGTGGTGTTTGCTAAGGGTCGAGAAAATTGTGTAGGAAGGATGAGCTTTTTGTTTCTGCATGGGAGTTAATGGATTATCATGAAGTGGTTTCAGTGGGTGGGAGCAAAGCAATCAGTGATTGTTCTGAGTGCTTTGCTTTTCTGTGATTTGCATTATGCTTGCTATTGAAAATGTGGGTGATCAGGCAGTTAAGATGAACTGTTTGTACAGGATACTAAGGGATTCTTTTTTTCTTGCCTGTATTGGATGCTAAAAAGTGCTCTGAGGGCATTTTGTTTATGTGTGGCCTCTGCATTAATGTTTGTGATGTGGGATGTGAATACCATATGTGTGCCATGTGATACCTAATATGCTTGGTGTATTGTTGTGTGGGGGTGGTTACCTATTCACAGTTAATGGGAGGGTGCAGGTTAGATAAAGTTCTGTCACAGGTTAAAAGAGAGATGGCTCTGAGCAAGCTAATAAACTGTTTGTATAAAACTCCACTGCTTGTCTTTTGATGCTTGTGCAGTGTCAGGGTGCTATTATGTAACTATGGAGCTCTTTGCACAAGGACTTTCATACTGTGCTTTATAGGGGGTGGAGAGAGGCCATATAAGAAGACTAAAGAGTATTTGGTAAAGATCTGCTCCCCAAAGAATTCCACTGTACAGCTTGGGGATTCTGAAGGTGAACCCTCAGTCGATGACTCAGTTTGACAACCAACTAAGGAGCTGGGTAACCAATTATGAAACTATTACTTCAACACTTTTTCTTTGGGAAGGAGTTATCCCAGTACTCACTCATCCCCATTCTTTTGTTATCCTTTGAAAGATGCCATCTACACAAAGCAAGCTTTACTCTTTTAAGCTTGATAATAGTTACTGTAATTCCAGATACGCCTTTACTTTCTTTCAAATGCATGCAAAGCGAGATTTACCTATGTTGTACTGTTGCATAAAATCTCATAAAACAAATCTGCTATGAAATGATATAGTTAAATGCTTTTGCAATGAGATAAATTAACAGCATCTACCCTATCTTAATTTTCATATATTACCTTGGTCATTGTATGCACGAACTTCAAATTCTTCTGGTGCTTCTTCCACATACAATTCTCTTGTTGTTGCGACAATTTCTAGATGATGAATAGTGTCAACAAGAACAGCACACCTTAAGACTCCACCATTTCCTGTAAAGATGTACAAAAAACTAATTTCAGAGCTCATTAGACCATCCATATAAATATATGTGACCAAACCATTCCAACACACTCTCTTTTGCTCTCTCAACTACACTTTTTTATTTCTACACATCTCTCTTGCCCTTTCATTACTTAATCAAACCACCTCACACCACATATCATCCTCAAACATCTCATTCCCAACACATCCACCGTCCTCCGCACAACCCTATATATAGCCCATGCCTCGCATCCATATAACATTGTTGGAACCACTATTCCTTCAAACATACCCATTTTTGCTCTCCGAGATAACATTCTCGCCTTTATCACATTCTTCAAGGCTCCCAGAACCTGAGCCCCACACTCCCAACATGTGACACACTTCCGTTTCCCTGCTAAGTCCACTCCCAGATATCTAAAACACTTCACTTCCTCCAGTTTTTCTCCATTCAAACTAAACTCCCAATTTACTTGTCCCTCAACCCTAGAAAACCTAATAACCTTGTTCTTATTCACATTTACTCTCAACTTTCTTCTTTCGCACACTTTACCAGACTCAGTCACCAACTTCTGCAGTTTCTCACTCGAATCAGCCACCAGAGCTGTATCCTCTGCGGACAACTGACTCACTTCCCAGGCCCTCTCATCCCCAGCGGACTGCATACTCGCCCCTCTTTCCAAAACTCTTGCTTTTACCTCCCTAACCACCCCATCCATAAACAAATTAAACAACCATGGAGAAATCACACATCCCTGCCGCAGACCGACATTCACTGGAAACCAATCACTCTTCCCTCTTCCTACTCGTACACATGCCATACATCCTTGGTAAAAAAACTTTTCACTGCTTCTAGCAACTTACCTCCCTCACCGTATACTCTTAAGACCTTCAACAAAGCATCTATATCAACTGTCATGTGTCTCCTCCACCCATGAATGCTACATGTTAATCCATTTGTTTTTCTAAGTATTTCTCGCATACATTCTTCAGAGCAGACGCCTGATCCACACAATCTCTACCACTTCTGAAACCACACTGCTCTTCCCCAGTCTTATGCTCTGTACATGCCTTCACATCAATCAATACCCTCCCATATAATTCCCAGGAATACTAAACAAACTTATATCTCTGTAGTTTGAACACTCAGCTTTATCCTTTGTCTTTGTACAATGGCACTATGCATGCATTCCGCCAATCCCTTGGCATTTCACCATGATCCATACATAAATTGAGCATCCTTACCAACCAATCAGCAACACAGTCACGCCTTTTCTTAATGAATTCTACTGCCTTATCGGATTTCATCTCCACGAAGCTTTTCTCTTAACCAAACCAGTTTCCCTGAACCTCTCACTTCGCACACCAACCCGACCAAAACAGCCTATATCTGCCACTCTGTCATAAAACTCATTCAACAAACCTTCAAAATACTCACTCCATCTCCTTACTTCATCACTACCTGTTATTTCTTCACCACTTATCCCCACTTACGCAAGTTATTTACTCCCTTCCAGAACATCTTTTATTCTCTCCAAAGTTTAGTGATACTCCCCATCCCAACTCTCATTTGCCTTCTTTTTCAACCCGTGCACTTTTCTCTTGACCTCCTGCCGCAT
>JAUTXX010172792.1:0-26176 GCA_032273605.1 Panulirus laevicauda | reverse complement strand
GATACGTCTAGGGTTCCCTGACTTAAAAAAAAGTGACCAGCTCTGCACAGATTTCACAAAATATTGGTAATGTGCTACCTCGCTAACACGGGAGACAGCGACATAGGTTAATAAAAAAAAAAATTTGGTAATGTGCAAACCCAGTCAACAGCATCACATGGGGAGAGGACCATCAAAAATCTCCAAGAATTTTTATTTAAAAAATAACAAATGGTTATACATACAACTCTGAGACATCACAGGTGATATTAAGCAAACTGGCTCCCAACAGTACTGTAATTTATTACCAATGGGTTAAATAATATATTTGGGACAACCTGAATGATTCTGCCATTCATGAAGCTCACATTTAAATTCTTGCATTTAATATTTATTCCCACTTATAATGAAATGCACTGCCACCTAAGTGATACACTTGTATTTTTTTAATAAAGCTTCTGTCTAGATTTCAACAAAGCTGAGCACTTCTTTGTTGAAGTAATATTTATGAATGACTCACAAATTACCCACATGACAATATACAAAAGATGAAATATGAAGAAATAATGTGAAGGACAATGTAAGCATTTAAAACTTCTGGAAACCCCTCTTTATCAAATTAAGCATAAAAACTACTCCATTTCCACTTACTAAATCTAAAACCAACATCACACAGTCATATAAAAAGTCTTTAGTTGACTCATCCAAACTGCTAGGAGTAAAAATTGAACTGTACACATACATCAATTGGCTTGACGATATATAAGTGGATCTGTAGTAATTTTCATGATGTGCACTTACAAGTTTCAAATCTCAACACCTTCTTCAAAGACTTAGAATAAAATGTCACTTTACTTCTTAGACAGCTAAATATACTGATACTCTTGTCAGCTCCCTGATTCACATTTGGCTTTGGAATTAGAATAATTCAGGTGGTACAGAGCTACTCTTACTATCCACATGTATCCACTCCTGGCCATATGGGGTTATTTGATTTTAAAAAAAATTTCAGCTTAATACAAGAGCCAAACCACAAAAAATAACAGCATAAGAAACAGATAAGGCATGAACATTTTTACATAAACTATTATTAAATGTTAATGACTTTTACATCTTCAATAATGGTTCATTATCACACATTGAACCATGGGCCAAGAGAGAAAAGTTACTCCGAAAGCAAAAACACCACAAGCAGTTCATTTAACCATGTTGGTTTCTTCCAGGTGCATAAATTTTTGTGATACATTTACCAAACCATTCCTAGAAACTTTGCATGTCTGTAAAGGCACACATAAAAGTTTTCCATTTGTAATAGCTCTTGGTCTTGCAGATTTCCCTTACACTATCACCTTAACTTTATGTAATATTTGAGCATATCGGTGCAAATATCTGAAATTTAATTTTCTTACCACGTGCCAAGGGCTATTCATCACCTGCCAAGGTGCGAGATGGCACTTGCTGTGATAAACTGTGTTCACTTACAATTATAACACCTTTTACATAATCATATGCACTGATAAATTCTGATGCTTTTTTCCTGCCTGGGATAGCAAATATAAACTATGCTTCTTATAATTTAACCACCTTTGTGAATACTCAAACTTCCCCACAACTCCTTCCTAAAAGAATTCCTTAGCCTTTGTTTACAAGGCACCACTTAGATTTGACCAAGTGACCAGGCTAGTGCGAATCATTCATATGCTACACTGTATGAAAGAAGGTCTTGGGCCTCAATAATCCACTCAAATTCATTATACTTGAAAAACATAGATAAGCTTTTTTTATTTATTTATTTATACTTTGTCGCTGTCTCCCGCGTTAGCGAGGTAGCACAAGGAAACGGACTGCAAACTTAGGTCATAATACTCCACCACTGATATCGCACTTTCACTCCCAAATGCATGAGGAAATTTTATTTACGCTTCTTAGACCAATGAGAACTTCTGCAGCTAAATAAAAGTTTACAAATTCACTTTCACCATCCGTAGTTATCTGCAATGTTAAAACAAATTCAAAAATTAATGGGTGATAAGTGACTGCGTCACTATGCAAGCCTATTTGCTGGGAATTACAACAGCTCCTAGATATCCAATAAACTCATCAATCATGGATGCCCAATTCTGAGTTACTGATTATTTGTGTACTCGGTCAATTTTGATGGTGTGAACTAAACATTGTTATAAGAACAAAACAAATGATTTATGTGATTTTTTTCATAATTGTAATTTAACATCACTGCAAGATGATCAGAACACATTAGGTTTAGTATAAATTGTAAAGAATGTACAAGTGTAAAACACAACAGGGTTGATAAGGGTAGTGCGAGTATTACGGTGGTGGCAAGGACAAACCCACGTGTTCTGCAAGGGCTTCTGTTGGCTAGAACTATGAACCTAAACTGGACTTTCACATTCTTCTTATAACTCCCCCACCACCACCATCAGACTGTGTAGACACATGTGGTTTGCATTAAACTCAATTATGGATAGCAGAAGTAGTACTGTCCACCAATAATGAAAGAGAATCTTACAAAGGAATCCTTAATGTCAGTGATTAATTATGAAATATGAAATATGTTCAAGAGCAGAAGACTGAAACATTTCGCAAAAAGATACAGGAAGTGTTAATAAAATCCTTAACAACTTATGTAAGTCTACATGAAACTGGGAAAGATAAATGAAATTACTCACGCACAAAGTTTTCACAATAAAGGAACTACTGCCCCAACATTAGCAAGTGGGATGGGGAAGAAGCCTTATAGATAAGATATTGATAGAAATGACGATCAGGCTAATACAACAACTTAACCCATATAAGGCTCATGGTCCCCATATGAATAGAAGGAATGTGTTGAAATATTGTTCAACAAGTCACTAGAGGAAAGCATAGCTCCAAAAGTGTGTAATAGGGCAGATATGTTTATATATTTAAGCAAAGCAATAGGAAATTAGGGTGAACTACAGAAAAGTCTACCAAACAAGTGTGGTTTGTTAAATGATGAAAAAGAGGGAGTTCTCAAAAGGAATGGGCATTAAGAGATATGGACAGAAAGAACAGATAAGCAGAAAGCAAATAGATGTCTACTTGCAAAGTAGAAACTAACTAAATAGGCTATAAAACAAAAGACCATGCATTATAAATCTCCTAGACTTCCAAGACTGGATGAGCCTCCTACACCAAAGAAAGATTTAAGACGCCATACCCTATTGAAGGCTGTTGAAGTGGCTACATCTACAGGCAAGAACAAGGGGTAGATTACTTCAATAGACAAGGTTAATGGAGGGACAAAGGTTATGGAGCATACTTAAAACATTTTGAGTCATTAGTGGTGTGTTGCATGGTTTAGACTCCACCCGCTGAGTTAACAGGGGAGTGAAGTCACCTTTGGCAAGGCTATATCATCATCAGCTGATGAAATAAGAGTACAGTCTCATCAAAGAATTTCTTGCTGCAAAGGAATCTATTGTGTCCCTGCTAATGATTATAATGGAGTCTGGAGCCACAGGAGCCCTTGCAAAAAGGTTCCCGAGGTAATTATACATAGATATATAGGAAAATTACTTGCGTAATGGACAAATGATTACTTCACCTCACAAGAGGACCTGGACAGAGACGAAAGAATAACAATGAATGCTACAAGATACAAGAGGACCTGGATGAACTTAAAACTTGGTGACAACCAGTTTACTACATTTATCCTAACGGAGTGCAAAGTATCAAGCACAGGACACAAGAAAAAGAAGGCCTCATTATGATTTGTTACAAAGCATGAAATAAGCTACAGGAATATGTGTGAATAAAAACAAGGGGTTGAGACAGTACCTAACTTGCATCAGACCTCCACATAAGGAAAAGAGTGAAAGAAGCAAACTATGCTGTCATATATTAGAACTGCATTATAGTGTATGAATACAGAAATGCTTACGATACTATTAACAACATATCCTTGACCACAACTGGATTATAAAGAAGTAGCAATGTCAATTTGAAAAGGTTTAGAGAAGGGCAACTGACTGGCACCTAAATTAGGAAAGCAGAGCTACAATGAGAGGCTACGTAGACTCATGCATTTGTCCATCATGAAGAAGGGGATGACATGATCACAGTTTCAAATTTCTAAATTGGTTAGATGATGCTGAAACAGAATAGCATGAGGTGGTTTGGGCATGTGGAAGAAATGCAAGACTAGAAATTTACAAGAGTGTATGATTAAAGGGGTTAGTGAGAGAGGAAGACATCCTGTGACATTGGGAAGTGGAGTGGAAGAGTTAGAGGGAGAGAAATGGAGGCATATGTGGAATGGTGTATGTGAGGGAGATGTATAAGTATGTATATTTGCGTGTGTGGACGTGTATGTATATACATGTGTATGTGGGTGGGTTGGGCCATTCTTTCGTCTGTTTCCTTGCGCTACCTCGCTAACGCGGGAGACAGCGACAAAGCAAAATGAATAAGTAAATAAATATATCTCAAGAGTTAGAAAGTTTTAGAAAATGTTGGAAAAGAAAGTTTTAGATGATGTAGGGAAGGAAGTCAGATATTTAGGTAGGATTAAGTGTCTGTATAAGGTTTACAGTGCAACTGATTGGATAGGATTGTGCAGTGTTTTAGTGTACGATATGAGAGGCAGAGATAACTGTGTAAGCTTACTGAGTTGATTTTTCCTGAAGTAACTGTGCATATGAAGGAATTGTTTAGAGAGTATAGCTAAAGTAGAACAAATATGTAGTATGATATGTTGGTTTTAGAATTTACAATGTTGGGTTGGTAAAGGTTATGGCTAACTTAAGTAATAATGCAGATTTAAAGAATGCTGAAAGAAATGCTGAGTTTAGGATTTTGTGATATGCAGAAAGGACCCCAATATAATGATAGTATTATAGTTAGAAGAGTTTGATATAAAGGTGAGTGAATGAAGGGTAGGAAAAATTGCTCAGAAATTGCAACTAGAAATAAAACAGATGAGTCGGAGAAATGCAGACTGGATTGTGAAGTGTTATTTGATGGATTAAAGATGGAGAGTGTACACTGGTTTAAGATATTTGGTGTCCGGTTCAATGTGGAATGTAAGCAGATATATAAGAAAGACCTTTTAAAGACTATAACATTTCTAAAGAGAGAAGGAAGATTAGGGACATGGATGTTAGATTTAAGGTGGAATGGATGTATGGAAAAAATAGAAGCGATGAGAGTCACCAAAACCAGATGCTTGAGTGAGACTTTAGAAGTAGATACATAGAAAGGTGGGAGGATGGACTGAGGGAATATGTGTCTTGGGGGAGGGTTCATTTGTTGGGGAGATCTCCTCTGCATATGATTATGGTGTATAGATGGGACTCTTCAGAAGCCATTATTTTTTAGTGAAGTTACATAGTATATTGGTTGATTGATCTTTGATTATCTTATTGTAATTGTAAGCTTGCAAAATGCTATTTGGTTGAAGATATGATACTCGCTTAGTAGTCACTGAATCAGTGTTTACCATCATGTGTTAAAGATTTTATGATTTTTAATGTATATCATGCTTTTCTTGCCATTTGGTCCAAGTATTCCGTTTTCTCTGGTATTTGAATAACAGTAGTTAGGAAGTAGATGATTTTGAATCAGATTACAATATCAAAATTTTTAAATAATTTCTCTCTTTAGGTGCCATGCCTTTGCTTTTTTCTTTTGTAGGTCTGAATAGACATTAATTTTGCTTGTTTACTTTCTCTTACATAGTAATTTTGTTATGCTAATTGCAGAGGCACTAGAGGTGTTGATCTTCCTGATAAAGGTAGATAAACAGCAGCAGAAGCCAGTTTCAGGTATAAGGAATTGACCAGCATTTGCAACAGCATCTGCACATATAAGCAGCACTGCTGCTGTAATTATTCATAATGTGATATATTCTGGAGTAGTTTAGATAAGCCAAATTGCAGATTTGTAACTGTACATATCTACAGACTCTGTTGCAACTAGTGTAGTGATGCCTTGTGGGTGTGATGTGAAAACTGAATGAAAAAGTGTGTTATGCTGATATGTATTACATATTAGTAGTGACTAACTGGGTTAGGATTTCAGTAAAGATCTTCGGTCTTGTAAATAAAGTATTTATGATTAGATTTCATGGAAACCTTTTGACCACATAGACTACCCTCTTTGATGATAGTGTAATACTAATACAAAGAACCTCTCTGTAGCGGTGATGGTAGAACGTAGTATGCGCAATCCAGAGGAATTGCGAACAGCTGTTGGGCGACGCCTTGCACACCTTTCTGACCCTCAGGCACAATTTGCTGGTGAAGATGAGAACTCTTTACTCCATGGTAAGGAAATGAGTGGATATGTATGCTGATTAGATCTTGCCCCATTATATTTTAAGACTGCAGTAGAGATTTCACTTGAGAAACTGATTTAAAGACTTTTGGATTGTTCATTTACATAGATATTTGCATGCTGGTATCATTACAGTCCAGATTGTTCATTTATGAAAAAAGAAATGAATTTGGTAAATAACTGTAAAGTTGGTAGATCTGCTGTTGTACCACACTAAAAAATCCTACAGTTGCTATTGCATACTGGTTCTCTGTGTTCATGCTGAAATGTCACTTTCACTTACCTTTTGTATATTTTGATTACCTTGTATGTTAAAGGCATATATTTTGAATATCTTGACTGCATGGATGTAATAAGGTAAATAGAATCTTAACTGCTTCACCTTTTACCATGAGATTAGCATGTGAATTGTTTATAGTAGTTTTGTTTAAATATTAATCAATTCGGTCGTTCTGAAATTTTTGGAGACAAACATAGTAATTGAGGGAATATTGCAATTTTCACCTTTCTTACAATGTAGAGAACTCTACACCAGTCAAATCCATATGAAGTAAAAGGGTGAATAGATTTTTGTAATGTATTTGTAAAACTGCATGCGAGGGAGGCTTGTAAGGTTGGGGATAAGTGGAGACTTTTGCTGTACCTCCCTCGATGGGAGTTCCTGAAGGGAATAGATGTTAGAGGTATAGAAGCATATATTTGTAATTAAGAACAGAACTGTTTGATTTCATACGCAAAGATTCTTTTCTGATAAAGAGAGTAGCCAAAGTCATCCGTTGCAAGACGTGCTTAAAGTGAAGGACTCTTTTATTAGCTTAAGAACAAGCTAAGGAGACTTCATTTGAGGAGCTTAAGCTTATTACATCTTTTTAACTTTTAGTGAGCAGATTGATTGGTTTCTCTAATTCATTTTTTTCCTCCCAAGAAACAAGGATTGTCCTTGAGCTTAACAGCGTACTACAGATACCCTTGCCTCCCATTTAGATTACATTTGAACTGTGCATCAGTCCAAGAAATTTCTACTAAACTTAAGCTGTGGCACTAAGATTGCTCATGACTGAATATTGTCAAGTAGACCTTAACACAGTAATTACCCTTATTCCCTTGCTTCACACATTCCTTTCCTCACTGTGCACAAGCATTTTCTCATTCTACAACAATCCCACTCTTCATTGGTGCTGTAATGATCAAATCAGCCAGCTGATGGTGCTAGCCTACCTCGTGCTCCATAGGCTTGGTGATCATTTGGCTTTTCTTTCAAAGTCCATGTGTGGGACTTTGGAAAGTTTATTCATGGAAATTAAGGGAAGGGGCAAGTTTGTGGTAGTTGCCTTTTTTGCTTCATTAAAGCTAGTGATGACTAGTCATAGTTTCGTTTTATTTATCATTTTGTGCTTTGTTGCTCAGGTTTTCCGTGATTTCAGAAGAATGTGTCATAGCTAAAAAGCAGCAATTGCATTGGACTTTTTGCTCATGAAGCCTCAGCAAGTCCAAGGCATGTTGATTTTTAGTTGCTTTCCCCACATGAGTGATGTAGCATCAAGAACTGATGCCTGAGCCTTAGAGGAAAGATCCTCCTTTGGCCCTTCCTCTGCTCCTTCTTTTGGAAACTAACATTTGAGGGGAGGATTTCGAGCCCTTTCCTCCTGCCCCTTTTTGGCACCTTTTATGACATGCAGGACATATGTGGGCAGTATTCTTTCTCACCAATACCCAGGGATAATATATGAATTGAGCATGTTGCACTGTTAGTAGAATAAGAATTTGTATGCAGCATCATGATTCATACTACCAAGTGCAACAGTGTGCTAGCAAACCAGAGAAGCCTCTTTACTTGTTTACTAGATCATAGTTTAGTATGGATAATGCCACAACTGCTTACTTTGCCCCCATAGTGCATTTCCTTACATGTTGCTTAGTTCAGCCTTTGCATATAGGCAATTTGTTGAATTATGTCATGATTGTTAATTTTTTACATCTTTTCAGGGCGACCTACCACTGAGATGCCTGAGATAGTGATGCATGATGAGCTGACTGTATCAGAGCGTATTACAAATTGGACACAGACAACAGTAGATCATCTTTTTACAAAGTGGGGCACATGTAAGTACTTGTTGGTAGAGCTTAATTTGGTTTTACTGCACTTTTTAATTTCTTCATATTCTTAACTGTTTCAATACAGCAGATTTTGGTTTATTTCAAGATCTTTAGGAGTGTGTGAAAGAGAGTTTAGCAAATGTGAACAAAAGTAAGGTATTGAGGTACAGCAGGGGAATGAGACATTAGGTAAAGATAAAAGGCAGATAGACACCTAAGTTGTATCAATTGTGCTGTCTCTGTAAGGCAGAAGGCAAGCGATGATAGTCTTACATATTTGCCAGATTATTAAGGGTTCTTGATGTTGAACTACTATAGTTGAGTTGCAAGTAAAACAAAAAAATGTGCTGGATTATGAATAGTAATAAATCCTCTTTTTCATTTCAGTGTGTGCTTTTCATCCATGGAAGGTGATGGGCATTGGCCTGATTGTGGCTGGATCTCTGTGTGTTGGAATCCTATTTCTGCAAATTACTACAGATCCTGTTGATTTATGGGCTGCTCCTAATTCACGTGCTCGCATTGAGAAAGATTATTATGATGAGAATTTTGAGCCATTTTATCGCACTGCCCAAATTTTCATTCGTCCAGTTGGCTTTGAAAGTGTAAGTATGACTTTTTCAGGTTGAAGAGGAAATCATTTGTCACCATCTTAATGATGTGCTAGATCTGTGATCACATGTGTTATCACTTTATAATGATAGAAACATAAGGAGCTAGTTGAAATTTCTTCCTCAAGATTCAGTCATCTATCCCACATGAGACCATAAGATGGGATAAAACACTTTAAAAAGAAATTATATCACCTATGATTACAAAAAGAACTTTTAACTTTTTTTACAATCTGTTATTCTAAAGCAAACAATTTAGTGGAATGGGATATTGTGCATGAGTCATTTGAATGTAAGAAGTGGCATATATAATTCAAATAGATGTTTATCCCCATGTTGGAATATCTGAGATATGGTATATTGGCACTGCCAGTTTTATGTACTGAAAACTTGTGAAGTATGGTATGGGTGTCAATCATTTGTATTTGTTTTGTAGTTTCAGTTGAAAGGTGAAACCTATGGCCCAGTGTATAACAAGACCTTCCTTCTTGAAGTCCTCAGACTGCAGAACTACATCACAGATAAGGTGTGTAGTAAGCTTATAGTATATTGTTGACGGTGAAAAGTTGTAATGACAGAAATGATCCTAAAAGTCATAAGCCGAACTATATAGGTTTGCCATTCTGTGCATGTTTTTTTTTATGTATTCATATCTATATATCGTAATTTGATTATAGGTTGGTTATTAAAAGAGTTTTAGGTTCATCTTCTTTTATCTGAAAAGTTTATTACATGTTTTCAAATGATATTTTTTTTTAGTTGTGTAAGAAATGTCTGTTGTGTCACAGCTCACTCTTGCAAATCAGAAGTACCTGCATACTTTTGTTATTTTTTGTGGTATATTAACCCCTTTTTTAGATATGAACAAACTTTATTGACATTGGCCTGTTTGGTAATGTGCTCTTCCAGTCCTTCTACACTTATGATGAATCTTATAGACTTCTTTGACACTGTGAGTGGTGTGGTTCGAGATTAGTTAAAGAAATTGGATTATCAGGCAGACAGAGGAGGGAACTCCTTCAATGGCATTGGAAATTTCTGAATGCAGGGAACATAGGACACGTGGTAGTTGCCCTTTTTGATTATGTTAGAGTAACCATTGTTGTGTAAATTGCTTATCAGAAACACCTGAATCATGCTTGATTGTGTTTATGGATGTTGCTAAAGTCCTGAGAGAAGTATAGGCGTCCAGGATTGCAACAACTTACAAATGAAACTTAGATATAGTCCAGCTTTGTTTGGATAAATGCAAAAACATTACAGAAATCTTTGCAGGAAAGGGACTGAGGAGTTGATGCAGTACCCTGCCTACTATTCTAGCACTGCATTAGAAGAACTGTTGAGTAGACAAATTACAAATTGCTGATTTTAAAGTTGCCTTAAGTACATAGCAAAAAATATTATGGAAAATTCTCTTTTTTCCAGTAACAGTAGAGAATCTGTTACAATTATTTCTCCTAAAAAGCTGTGTCTTGTTGACTTAGGGAGACCAGAAGGACAACTGATAACCTGATGAAGCATGAGTTGTTGAGAAACCCCTTCTCATCTACTAGACCTAGCTAATGGGGAGGAACGACATTAGGAGAAATAAGTATCCAGATGGTCATCTGTGCCCTGCCAGTTTGTCTTGAAATTGTGCTTGTAGATACGTTTCCTTGCTTTTAAGCAAGGAAATCAGTCTTTTCTTCCTGGGCGAACATTATAAGACTCATGGTTTGTTATTAGTAGAGGAAAAAATATCACTCTAAATGGAAATAGCAAAAAATCTCTAAACTTAAAGACAGCAAGCAGAGATTGCATCCTCCACTCTCAACACCACATGGTAATTGAGGAGGCAAATCATGTTATCTGACTTCTAAGACTGTACCATGCTGCCAAACATGTGATATTCCCACCATAGGTGAGTAATAGGATTAGTTTGGCAAGTAAATCATGATGCATGAAACCTTATTGTAAACAGAAATCTTTGGATGTTTTTTGTGGAGACTTTAGTCTGATAATGCAAGCTTTCACAGCAAGAGATGGAAATATGGTGATGAAAATGTTCACTCTTTGTTTATGAAGAAAAATTGAATACTTCAGTGCTGTAGGGTGAAAGCATATTGAAACTGATAAATTGGAAAGAATTCAGAAACACCTCACAAACAAAATATAGGGAATGGAAGACATGAACTGTCATGACAGGTTGAAAGACATTGAACTGTTTAGAGTAGATTAGGAAACAGAAGGGAAAGGTTTGCGATGATTTATACGTTGGAAAAAATTGAAAGAACTGCAGAAAATGTAGTACAACTGGAACTTAACAATAAGGAAGATATGGTGATTTAAACTACAAGAATTCAGTGCAGTATATCAGAGAGGCATTGTTTAGAATATTTATATAAATCTAGGACCACTTTAAAGGAGCTTCTACAGCTCTAGAGCTGTGCTATGGTCAGTACCAGGGAAATGATGGGCTCTTAGAGAATGGGGGTTCTTTGACAATATTTCACTCCTCATCCACAAACAAAAATATAACTTCGCAGAGGTGTCATTTCATTCAGAGACACCCCATAAAAGCATAAAACAGATATATAAAATACCAATAAGAAATAGGAGAAAGACTAATGCTGTACCCAACAAAATTAACCCTGATGAACCAATGATGAAGCTCTCATTACTCACTGGGTTTATGGAGATGAATTGGTAATGAATACATCATCCAGGCTTTCAGAAATTCATAAGAAATTTGTCATCTTTTATTTTTTGGGATGGTTCATGTGATATGGGCAGTGTCTCCTGTTCTCTTAGTGAATTGTGTGTATGCAGTGGTTTGAAGGCTGGCCGAAACTCATCATGCAGTGTCCATTGTCCTTTTCTAAGTATGCATAATATAGTGTCGTTCTCCCTCCCTTAGCATTCATTGTTTATTGTATATGATATTGTAGAATGATCACGTGTAAATTGATTTTAAAAAGTATTCCATCAGAAATTTGATTAGATTGTTAACATTTATAGGTGAGTTAGTGACACTGGCGGCCATCCAGTTCACCATGTATTTAGGTCTTGGGGGACCACACCAGGTCTCTTAAAATGTTAAATATGTATAGGGAGTGAATATGGCTAAGAACATCTCCAGATGAACTCAAGATTGACAGCAATGGATTGTTTATGGCAGCAGAGAGTAATGATATTGTTAATCAAGTAGTATATGGCATATCACATGAGCCCTGATTCTTGGCAGTATCTTACTGTAGGCTCTTTCTCTTTGTAGGTAGGCACTTTCTCTTCTTTTAGTGTGGAGATTTTGTTCCTAATTACATTAGATGTAGCAGAGGATTTGGAATGGACTGTGAAGCTGTATGCATATTATTTACCCCATCTAGAAGGAAGCAGAGTTAAGTGAAAATATTTAGTTTCCCTTAGTAATTATAACTTTCTCTTGTGCCTTTGATTTTCTTGCCTTATATAAAGCCATCTACATTCTTTTTTTACTTTCTTTTGCAGTTGACAGCAGAGATTGGTGAGGAAAATGTGTATTTGTCAGATATCTGCAATAAACCCATGGCCCCTGACAACATGAACTGCAATATTCAGTCCATACTCAATTTCTGGCAGAATGATGAAACTGTATTTAATAAGTCTGATGTCCATCATGCAAAGTCATGCATTGGGTAAGTTTCTTAGATTATTTGGAATATTTTTTCAGTTTCTTTTTTTTCACTTTTAGATTTGTAAGAAATTGTGCATAGCTATCTTACCTTTTTTTCAGTAATGACCGGTTTATTTTCTTACTCTTTCCTTGCTTTTTTTTTTCTGGAACCAGCATACTATGTTTCTTCTTTAGAAAAGGTTATTGATCTAACATAAAAGAAAATCTAAAGATAGAAATTAACTAAAATAGCTATTTGTAGTATGATGTGCTGACCACTTTATTAGGTTAGGATACTGCTGGACAACCTGTACCAGTGGCAGTCCTCTCAAAGGTAGGTTTATGAGTTAACTTCCAAATAAATTATTCCACAAGATACAGTTAACAGGAGTCCACAGTTAAGCCACTCACCATGAATAGCTTGTATTAAGAGTACATGTTATGACTGTGGTATGTCTTGGGTGTGCCTGTGGGAAAATGTTACCAATCCAACTTGGTTCAGCATGGTAATTGAATCAACGTTAAAAGATTAGTAGATTACTACTCGGAATTACAACTTGTAAACTAAGTCAGTTTGCAATGATTATAGAGTGTATTTTATATTCTATTTATCTAATTTGTTTATTTATATTTATTTATTTATTTCGATGCATTACACATGACTGCTAGAGACTGAGTGTGAACGAATGTGGCCTTTGTTGTCTTTTCCTAACGCTACCTCACACATGTGCAGGGAGAGGGGGGGTGCCATTTCATGTGTGGTGGGGTGGCGACGGGAATGGATGAAGGCAGCAAGTATGAATATGTACATGTTTTTATATGTATATGTATATATATATGTATACATTGAAATGAATAGGTATGTATATGTGCATGTGTGGGCACTTATGTATATACAGGTGTATGTGGGTGGGATGGGCCATTCTTTCATCTGTTTCCTTGCACTTCCTTGCTAATGTGGGAGACAGCAACAAAGTATAGTAGATAGATTAATAGATATGAAATACATGAACAGGTATATGGTATGGAGAAATATCTTGTAAAATTTTCACAGCATAATTGCATTTTAGGGATGAAACTAAGAGCAAGTCTCCCTATCTATTTATATCTCTTATGCCCGTTCCCTTTGGGAACTCCCATCAAGGGGTGGCCACAGCAAAAGAGTCTCCACTTATCCCTGTCCTCAAATGATTGTAACAATAAATTACCAGTAATTGTGGGTAGATATTAAGATGGAAGTACGGAAGATCATATTTGTAATAAATGTGATGCTAATGTTGCAGTTGATGAATATCATGTATTATTTCAGTGTGAAAATGATGATATTGTAAGGTTGCGAAATAAATACATTGCAAACTATTATAAATCTAGGCCAATTGAATTTAGATATATTTTGTTAATGCAAACTACTAATGTAACTATTCTTAACAAGCTGTCACTCTTTTTGAGTGCAGTGTTTAGTATATTTACATGAATTAATGTAATGACAAGGGAATTGTAACTATTGTTGACAAGTCGTATTGTTTACTTCGTCAAATGTAAATGGTAAATTACATTTTAAGAGTTGCTGTTATGTTGGGTGGTTTGTAGGGCTTTGCTGTGAATATTGGGCTCTGATTGTGGTGGAAGTAAGGCCATTGTTTGTTTGTTGCTTGTCTTACCCACTAAAGGTGGAAAGGCTGATAAGTATGAAGAGTGAAATAATCTTTGTAGCTAATGATAGCGATTTGGTTTTTAGCAGAACAGGAATTTCAGTAGTCAATAATACAAGTGTCTTTACCTTTACCTGCTTGTTTAGAAGTGAGTGCTTCTGGAACTTATAGCTATTTAATCTTCACACAGGAATGCATACCAGGAGCATTGTATGGGATCATATGGGGGTCCTGTTCTTCCACATGTGGCTCTTGGTGGCTTTTTGGAATCCAACCAGACCCTCTCTGATGACCCAGACTATTTGAAAGCTGATACTCTTGTCATCACACTACCAATTAATAATTTCTTCAACAAATCATTACTCAAACCTGCTTTGGCTTGGGAAAAAGTGTAAGTATTAGATAAAGTGATATGTGGATGTGATATGCAGTTTCTTATTTTTGAGATATCTTTCTGTATGTTTATCGAGTTCAATAAATCATGTAATCTTGTATTTCCTTACAGGTTTAACAACTTTATGCTCAAATACTCTCACCCTATGATGGACATAGCTTTCCGCTCTGAGCGATCAATTGAAGATGAATTGGTACGAATGAGTAAATCTGATGTTCC
Source organism: Panulirus laevicauda (assembly GCA_032273605.1). NCBI lineage: Eukaryota > Metazoa > Arthropoda > Malacostraca > Decapoda > Palinuridae > Panulirus > Panulirus laevicauda. The sequence goes on along the minus strand of JAUTXX010172792.1, from coordinate 11,275 downwards.
TACTGTGATCATCTCTTACATTATCATGTTCCTTTATATTGCATTGGCACTAGGACACAGCAACCAAATCACTCGCCTTCTGGTAAGTTAGCATTGATTGCATTATGATAAACTGTCATTAGTAGATCTGTTTCACTTTCATACAAAAGCATAGATATGATTGATATAGGTATACCTTCTGAAATATGATCCCTAGTTAACATTGTGTAGGAATTTTTTTTTGTTATTTCAACTCTAAGAATGCATTTTGTTTCAGATTTCCACCAAAGTGACTCTTGGCCTTGGTGGTGTTCTCATTGTCCTGGTGTCAGTGTTTGCAGCTGTTGGTTTTTATGGTTACGTTGGTGTTCCCTGCACCATGTTGATCATTGAGGTAAATTGATTTAACATTTTGACCATTGATGTATTTTCTCCCTTTTAGTATAAGACATTATTTATGTAACTGTAATGTCTTGCCCATGACAGTGCTTGCAGACCTTTTAGGCAGTTGTGCTGAATAAAGTAGATTGATTTTGATATTAAAAGCCCAGCTAACCAGTAAGGTATGCTGCTCTTGACCAGTTTCTTCTGTAGGATAGCCAGTTGCAGCCCCTAAAAGCAAATTGTTATCCAACGAATACTGAGTTTATGACATGAACACTGGCTAATTGCAAGAAGAGTTTGTGAAATCAAGGATGGATGTTTTATTCTTTCAAAAGATCAATAGATGTAGGTGTTATTTTTTCCTAAGCATTTTACCGGTTTAGATTCTCATTGCTGAATAGGGAATGGTTTTGCCCATGTTATCTCAGTTACAAGACTAAACAGAAATTAGGGAACATTATGGTTTAAGGAGTGTTACATGATTTTGTGGATCACATGTTTACTTCAAAGTATCTGCTTGAGAAGTACTTAGAGAAAGTAAAGGATTTGTATATGCCATTTATGGATTTTGAGAAAGCATAGAGTAGGGTTCATAGATATGCTTTGTGGAAGGTGCTACAGATAAATAATTTTGGAAGAAAGCTGGTAGCAGTAGTTTATATCAAAATAGTAAGGTGTGTGTGTGAGTAGGTAGAGAGGAGGGTGAGTGGTTCCTGGTGAAGGTGGGTTTGCTGCTAAGATTTATGATGTCAGCATGGCTGTTTAATCTGTTCATGGATGGGGTAATGATGGTAGTGAAAGCAAGGGTCTTGGAAAGAGGAGCAGTCTGTTGGGCATGGTGGGGGGCATGAGATGCGAGTCAGTTGTTGTTTGCTGATGGTACAGCACTGGTGGAAGATTCTAGTGAGAAACTGCACAATCTGATGTGCGAGTCCAGTTGGGGGTATTTGTGAAAGGAGAAAGTTGAGAGTAATTTTGAATAAAAGAAAGGTTTAGCATTGCAAAGAGACAGGATATTTAAAGTATGACTTTGAATGGAGAGAACTTGGAAGGAGTAGAATGTGTTAGAAACCTGGTAGTGGAAATGACAGTAAATGGAACCATGGGAGCTGGTGAGCTTTTGATTGGGTAAGGGGGCAAAGGTTTTGGGTCCATTAAGGAATGTGTGGAAAGAGAGGTCACTCTTGAAGGGCAAAAATGGGTATGTTTAATGTTACAGTAGTTCCGTCTGTGCTGTATGGATGTGAAGATATAAAATGTTTGTTGTATCTCCACCTGGTCTAGGAACTTGTATGCATTGTAAATGTGGTTACATTTGGCAGAAATTCTACAAAATTTGGGGTGTAGAACTATCAGTTTAGATATCTTTGTCCTGACCTTGAGGTGCTATGAGCTTGGTTTATCCTATGTAAATGAGAACTGGTCTAACTAAAGTAGAATAGAATAGAATCTTTTACTATATAGATGAAATCCAGCTCCTTATCTCGGAAGGCTTTTTATTTATTAGTAGGTATGATATATCCTCTTTAGAAATCCTGCTGGTCTCTGCAAGTACCTTACCTTTTTGTTTCAAGATTCAGATGTGTCATTCAAAGGTACAACCATTGACAAAAGTTTGTTCCCATGCCGTAATGACAATATCTTACATTGGACATGTATTCACAGTAAACACCTTTGATTTTTTTTCATATTCGCATTTCCTGTATTAGCAAGGTAGTATTAGGAACAGAGGGCTGAGCCTTAGAGGGAGTATCTTCACTTGGCCCCCTTCTCTCTTCCTTCTTTTGAAAAATTAAAAATGGGAGGAGAGGATCTCATTTGGGGAAAGCATGTAATGTTAATTTCACCTTTAGCACAGACCATGATTGGCTGGCTTGCAGTCAATATTTAGGGATGGATATTAATTTATTGGGCGATGGATTTACTGTTATGTGATTAAGCTCCTTCAGACATCTTTTTTTATGATGCTTCTTTTAGAGCAAAAGCTTGTCAATATTAAAGCATTTTCTATATATTTTTGACATTGATTTTTTAGATTGTGCTGATGTTTCAGAATACTGCAGTAGATACTTCTTCTATTCCAGGTGATCCCATTCCTAGTACTGGCAGTAGGAGTTGACAATATTTTTATTCTTGTGGAAGCATATGCTGGTCTTGAACGCACAGAAGAGGACACTCGACCACAGCTGATAGGTCGAGCCGTTGGGGCTGTTGGTCCATCAATGCTTCTTTCATCAATATCCCAGTCTTGCTGTTTTTTCTTGGGTTAGTATATTGTTATATTTCTTAGCAAGGATAATGTTTCTTGAATATTAACATTGATTTCTGTTCCTTGTAATTTATTTCATTGAATACATAACATTATCTTTTATCTTGAGTTACTAGTGAGTTCCATATAGAATGAAGCCTCATGACAGGTGCATTTTTTCTCACCAGTATACCTAACATTCAGTACTCTCCACTTATGTTGAAGATTATATTGAAAGTTAGCTCTGATATCAGTGGGAGTGGAGGAGCTATCCATGCATCTCTAGCGTGTTGTATGAGGTGTTTACCAGAGGCGTGAATGGAGGATGGAAAACTATTCTCTCCTAGTTTCTCTTTCTAGAAACAGGAACAGAAAGAGCCAGTTGAGGATTTGTTGTTTGATATTGCTAAGGACTCAGGCTGGAGCTTCTGAATGTGTTTAGGTTAAACAGGATGAATAGAAGGAAGATAGTGCTATTTTTTTATGGGAAATTTTGATGCTATGGGTCTGAATGAAAAAAAGTTGAAGGGAAAGAAAGTAGAATGGTATAGGAATTATTAAGGGAGTAACATTCAGGTTGAGTGAGAAGACAGGGGTAAGAGAAATAGTGACACTTCTGATGAAGAATGAGCTTTGGAACTCTGTTGTGAAAAGAAGCGAGTTTAAGATTGTATAGGCATTTTTTCTTCAAATATTATTTAAAAATGCTTTGAATATGTAGTACTCTAATAAAAATCTTCAGCACATTCAGATCCACTTAAATTATACATAGGAATGTTAAGTACAGCTCATTATTTTTCATTTACTAATTTGTCTTTCTTACTGTAATTAGTTAGTATGAGGAACAAACAGATAGTGGCCTCATTTGCGTATGTCCAGTCTGTAACTGTCATGGTTAATATACTGAAATCCACTGATAAGCCCCAGAAACTACTTCAGGATTTCCCTGAGTGTTTTATGTATCTTGGTTTAGCCCACTAACAGCATGTTGTCCTCATGTACAACATCAGTCTGATTTATTCTATCCAATGCAAGCCTCTTCCCCATCTGAATTTTCAGCCCCTGGGACTCCAAAGCCTCCTTCAGTCCATCCTTCTATCTCCTTTTAGTTCTCTACCTACTCCCTTGTTCCCTGCACTTATGATGCATAGATTGTTTTAGTCAGACTTTCTTTGTTCATTCTCTTTATATTCATGAACCATTTCCACACAAACTGTAATAGTGACAGATTTCTTCGAATGCCATGGGTCATGTATTTTATTTTACAGGATATGTAATAATTTAAAGAAGGAATGCTTAACTTCTTTGTTTAGAATGAATTCTTTGAAGGGGGTGAAAGGATTTATCCAAAATCCATTTCCTTTTCCATCTTCAGGTGCCCTGTCAGACATGCCGGCTGTGAGAGCATTTGCCATGTATGCAGGAATGAGTTTGCTGATCAACTTTATTCTCCAGATGACTCTGTTTGTTTCAGTTTTCTCTTTGGATGTTACCAGAGAAGAGGTAATTGCTAAGAATTTTTTGAGTTAATATTAGATGTTTTTACCAACTTAAGCAACCACAGTGGCATCTCACTTTCTTCACATGGACCCACCTTCACTCTGAGCTAATCACCCTCTTCCCTTCCAATTCATAAACATGCCTTACTGCTATTTTACAAACTCTTTGCAGTTAGTAACTTTTCATTAACCTGTGTATTCATAGCACCTTCACAAGGCCTGTCTCAACCCAGTCATGCATTTCCTCTAGATCCATGAATGACACATACAGTCCTCTTTTTATCTACAAATATTACTCACTCAGTTTCAGTTTCTTCTCTTTGTTCACACTTAGTCTACCTCTTCAGAAGCTGCGCTACTTCTCCCTAAACAGATGTTCTATGTGTACCACCACCCTCTCAATCACCACTCTTTTATACACTTAACAGACTTATACCTCTGTAATTTGAGCATTCACTTTTCCCCCCTTGCCTTTATATAATGGCATTGTCCATACATTATACTAGTCTTCTTCAGCATTTGTATTGCACAAAGTGAGTTGCTAGGGGACGAGTTGGGTGGGTGGGGGTGGGGTTCAGTTGTTTAATGCTTGCCATATTATTTCAGTGTGCATGGGACTGTATTGGGAGGATTTTTGTTTCCTTGTGAAGGTTTTAAGTGTCTGTAGTTGCTCGGCAGCCACTGATTGTTCTGAGTACACGATTTAATGTGATTTGCAGCTTTGTAATACTTAATTTGTTATATCATTGCAATACTCTTTTTTTATGTTTTTAGGACAATCGATTTGATGTCTGTTGCTGCATACGACGTAGCAAAGTGGAGAAAGAATCAGACACTCGGTTCTTGCACAAGGTATTGTAATGTTTATTTAAACATGAAAACATGTTACATGTAATTGAAAAGCTGAAATCTTACTTTGATATTTATTACCAGTAATTTGGTAGCACTCTGTTTATCTGAACAAAGTACAGTTATTTTATCTATTAACTTATTAATGTGTTTAGTTGGCTTCCATTGAAAATTATTGAAAGTACAGGAGAGCCTCCTTTGTCTGTTTTTCCTTTGTTACTGAGTTTCCAAGCCTTCCCTGTATTTGTTAAGCATTTCAAGTAATAAGCATGATTATGTATGTCTTATACACTCAGGTATTGCATACATGTTAACTTCTCCATTTTTGTTTTTCAGTTCCATGTCTTGCCTTGAATCCTTTGTTCTTTTTTATTAAAATGTATTGAATTTTTATATTCTGTTGCATTCTTGTGAATCTTAAAGCTATCAGTATGTATGTTGCAGGTATTTGAGACAACATATGCACCTTTCCTGATGCGCCCATGGGTCCGCGCTGTGGTTATAGTCTTATTCATATTTTGGCTCTGTGCATCTGTGGCAATGGTTCCTCACATTGAAATTGGTCTTGAAGAAGAGCTGTCTATGCCTGATGACTCCTATGTTCTGAAATACTTTGAGGTGAGTGCATTACCAGGATATTTCCTTTGATCCTCTTGAAGTTAGTTAAATTTTAACTGATTTCCATTTATATTTTATGAATACCATATCCTGCATTCACAGCAAAGTGACTTGTGCAGGATCTTTTCTAGTGAGGTAGGTAACTAATCATCTGCCTAGCTCTAGATGCTTCATAAATCTGCATGTGGGTTTTACCACAATGAAAGTAAAAATAGTGCCAGCTGCTTGCACATAAACAAAGATATGCAGTAGATGAAGGAATTACCTCATTGTGTATGATCTGAGATAAAGGGCAAGTAGAAAGCAGGAAAAGTTGTATGAAAGTAAAGATGGGAAAAACATATATTCATGTACCTGAGAGATAGCTTGATAGCTGTATCTGATTGTATAGCATCTGAAAGTGATAGCTTACATCCAGTTTGTTACCACACTGTGTACTAACTAAAGGAAAGAACCAGGAATAGGAGAAAACAGCGTAGGCATTTATAGAAGTACTTTTAGTTTGTTACGTTGTTTTGCATTGGGTTTTACTTCAGTTTTTTTGTATACTCTGAATTGTAGTCGATATGGGGAGGATTTGCTGAAGGTTGATCAGTCATAGGGTAGTTAGGGTCATTTCAGCCACCTGTCATTCAGAAGTCATCACCTTAGATATACCCCAATTGTGTAAATTAATTGCAAAACCTTCATAATGTTAAGTAATACCTTATGTTCATGTAAGACTTTTGATATTCTGAATTATCTTCTTTCTGAGATTTTTATGCTTTAGATTCAGCATAGGAAAGCTGATTGTAAGGCTCTTAGAACCTTTTATGGAATATTATTATTTAGATTTTGTTTTCTTCTATTTCCAACAGTATCTGGAAAAGTTTGGCTGTGTTGGTGCTCCTGTGTATTTTGTTTTGAAGCATGGCTACAATTTCTCAAATTATGAAATGCAAAATAAGATATGTTCTCATCTTGGCTGCAACAAAGATGCACTTCTGATTCAGCTGAAATTAGCTTCTCAAATTCCAAACAGGTAATATGTGTTTCCTCTTTTTTCCCGTAAGTAGCTAAACCCTTATTTTGTGCCATAGGAAGTGCATAGACAGCATGTGTTGATGGTAAAGGATTTCTTTTGAATATTTTAATGTTCACCATATAATGCTATTCCTGTCTCTGATTTTTTAGGACATTTATTGCTGTACCTTCATCGGCATGGATTGATGATTACTTTGAGTGGTCATTGGAAGGAAAGTTCTGCTGTCGGATCCATGATAATGGGAGCTTCTGCCGGAGGGAACCAGTGGATGATGTGGAGTGTGAGGATTGTGACTATACTGCATCACAAGATGAAGCTGGAACAACTGAAGAACCCCTTACTTATGGAGGACCAGACTTTGATGTGGTTTATAATGAGGACTACAATTATGATTATAGTTATGGGGACTTAGACTATGACTATGATTTTGAGAGTGTTCCTTCTAAAGAAAAGACAAAGCCAAAGCAATTTTATGACAATTATGATTACTCTTATACTTATGGAGATATGTCTTTGGAATATGATGATCCTGAAGAACTGAATTCCAAACAGAAAAGCACTGGTGTGGTTATTTCTCCCACTGAAACTGTCACCACTAAAGCTCCCTCTCGAGAAATACAGTTAGATGATGGATGGCCAGATTATAATGAGGATCCTTCAGCAGTCACCTCGCATCGAAGGAATAATAAACTTCCTCGAACGTTATTAAGAAAGCGTCGTGCTGCACCAAGCAGCTGTAAAGCCTGTCCCATCTCTCCTCTTGCTAGCAACCCGTTCCGACCAGACCCAGAAGTATTTAACCAGTATCTTCCAATGTTTCTGAAAGATAACCCTGATTTGTACTGCCCCAAAGCTGGACATGCTGCTTATGGTCAGGTTAGTAGCACTGTTGAAATATCTCATGAAAGTGTGTTGAGTAAATAGTTTGGAAAATATAGATTTTCCTATTTTGTATGACAGTTAAGAGATAGTATGTGATCTGCCTTGATCTTAATGTATAGAAAACTAGTTAATATGTAAGCAAGAGATTGGTTTAGAAAGGTAAAGGTAAAAGTCTCAAAGTTATAGTAGATATACAAGAACAAATGATTATTAAACCATCACGTCTATTAAGGAGAATGATTAGAATGATAATTATAATAATGATAATGATGATGATGATGATTATGATAATAATAATAATTAACCTGAGGGAGCAGGGGAATGGAAATTTTATCTATCTGTCTGTATCTTTGATGCCCATTCCCTTTGGAAACTGGAGTTCACTAGTAATGGAGATTGTATTCCCCTGGCTATCTCCTTGAGGGAGTTCCAGTTGGGAACAGGCATCAGAGATATAGACAGATATAGTATAGGTTCATATTGCAAATGGAATAAGGGTTTCTTTATGAGTACTGTACTTTGCAAAATAGTGCTAATGTGGATACTGGATACACAGTATACAGCTAAATTGATGTAGATAGGATGTCTGAGAAAAGTGACTTGCTGTTTGATGAAAATGCTGCATCCTAGTTTACTGTGTCCCTAATGAAGTGTGTTTTAGGCATCTCCTCCAGTGATCTTACACTTCTGTAAGAGGATAGTTGGTGCCGCTTACAAAACAATTCATTTTAGGCAGATACTGGATCCACAGTATACAGCTAAATTGATATAGATAGGATGTCTGAGAAAGGTGACTCGCTGTTTGATGAAAATGCTGTTTCCCTAATGAAGTGTGCTTGCTGTTTTAGGCATCTCCTCTAGTGATCTTGCACTTCTGTAAGAGGATAGTTGGTGCTGCTTACAAAACATATCATTTTAGGCAGATTATGATAGGATTACTGCTGTTAGGCATTGTATGCTATGCTGCCCTCTTAAGAACTTGGATTTTGGCTGGTATCTAGTGCTGTTGGCAAAAATTTGCTTATCAGGGTGTATGTTGAGCTAATTACCACAGTGCAGTCATGGAACTACTTATTATTTATACTCATAAAGGGAAATGACACCACAATGAAGGAAAAATGCTGCAAGACTATGTTTTCATAATTTCCAGTCTTTCACTGTATGTAATAAGAAGAGATTTCTCTTTTTTCAGTGATATTTTTTTTTCATTTCAGAGTGTGAAAATACGTTATGATGAATCTGGGAATCCTGTGGCTGGTGCAAGTGTATTTATGACCTACCACACAGTCATGCGTAACAGTCGACAGTTCTATGAGGCTTTGCGAGCAGCTCGGGCTATAGCAGACAATATTACTCGAACATTAAACCTAGTGGAGAAAGATGGAAAATTGGTACCAAGTGGAGAAATGAAATATGAAGTTTTCCCATACAGGTGAGTCAGCTAATTTGTAGGAACTTAATTGTGATGTATACTCTCAGTATTTGAATATTGGTAGAAAACTCTTGGAAATTTAAATTTGGTAGAAGCATACACTGTGTGTTATTCATGATTTTTTCATGCTAAAGTTGTTTTTTCTTTCTTTTCAGTGTGTTTTATGTTTTCTACGAACAGTATTTGACCATCTGGGAAGACACAGTACGAATGTTAGGAATCTCTGTGGTGTCTGTATTTTTCATCACACTGTTCATGATGGGATTAGATTTTTCTTCATCACTGATTATCATGGTCATGGTGGTACTCATTATCACCAATATGGGAGGTCTAATGTATCTTTGGAATATTTCCCTTAATGCCATCTCCCTTGTGAACCTCATTGTGGCTATTGGTATCTCAGTGGAGTTCTGCTCTCATACTACAAGAGCCTTTGCTGTTAGTGAAGCTGACACAAGAATTGTCAGAGCAAAAAGGGCCCTGGTCCGCATGGGCCCATCAGTACTATCAGGCATCACACTCAGTGACATGGGTGTTGTGGTTCTTGCCTTTGCCAATTCCAAGATATTCCAGGTAATTTATTTCAAATTTTTTTCTGGTAACAATTAAGTATGTAAAGTGCTCTGATTATTACCCATGACACCAGTCTTGGTTTTTACAGATAGGGTAATCTTCATCAGTAGTATATTTTATCTTTTTGAATTATAGATCCTGAATATCTATTTTTACTGATGTGAGTTTTGAATTGAGAAAAATGTATTCCATATGGAAATGAAGGGTCTAAGATCTTTATATCATGGTGTACCAAGTAGAGGTATTAGTGGTTTCCACCTTGTAGTTGTAGTACCACCAAGGAATCAACTTTAGCAAGACAATATCATTTTCAGTGGACAGAAAGGAGCATAGTTTTTAACAGGATATTCTCAATCCAAAGGAGACTACATTTTCCTGCTTTTGATAGGAGTGCAGCCTTGAAGCTGTAGGAGCCCCAGAAATGGGGACCAAGGATTGTATAATGATGGCGATATAAAATAGTTTTTGTACCATGGTTTTGGTGCATTATATAACAACTATAGAGTGGACGTGAGTGAATGAGGCCTTTCTTTGTTTGGTCCTGGTGCTGTCTTGCTAATGTTGGAAACAGCAAACAAACACATTTTTTTTTAACACCTTTCATATGCTATCATTTTTGCTGTTAGGAGTAAGATGATGCTATGAAGAATGTTTATTTTTTACTTAATGTTATTTATTATGTATATATGTCATGAGTTAGTAGGCAGCCACCAACCAGGGAGGTATATTACCAGTACTAACCACATAGGTATTGGAAGGGTAATTGATGGCTGCATATTGAGCCAGCACCTCATTGGTTGTCAAGTTGCACTCCGACCTAGTTAGTTGCCTTTTCTTTCTGCCTCACTTACACCAGGACTGTTAAGACTCTGTACTATGTCCACAAGCATACAATTTCTTCTTGTCACACATAACACTAAACACACAACTCATTTTTTGTAGCTCTTAAATTTTCCTTAGGTGAGTGCTTTGTGCTAGCCCAGCTTTTTGGCAAAATATTAGGAGTAATAGATAGAAGTAGTGCATAGGAGCATTAAGTAGAAGTAGTAGGTTGGAACATTAGGCAGGAACAATAGGTAGAAATATCTGGTATATGCATTTGGTAGGAAAATTAGGTAGGAGCCTCTGAAAACACTACACAAGAGTTGGCCTCTGCCACTGGCCTGATAAGGGTAAATCGCTAAAGGCAAAGAAGTGGCTCGAGAATGGATATATGCAAATGAATCTGTTGTTCATTTGTTCTTGATACTGTCTTGCTGGGGCAGGAACAGTGATCAGGTATGAAAAAGGATAAAAATTTTAAATTAATCATTGTTTATATATGTTATAATCTACATATTTATTTACTCATACATATCATAAGGGAGCCTTACACATGTGGGGCCCCACCTTATCCATGTTTTCTTGTCATTTATTTTATCCTTGACTGTGTGTGCATACATTTATGTTCTTCACATATATGTTTTAAGAAGCTCTTTATTTTCAGGTATTCTACTTCCGAATGTATTTTGGCATGGTAGTGATTGGTGCTCTTCATGGGCTGATACTTTTGCCAGTCATTCTAAGCTTTGTTGGTGAGTACCTCTTTTTTTTTTTCATCTGATTTTCAGAGGTATACTACTGAGGTTGATGGCTGGGAGTTCTGTCCAATCAGTAACTGTTTTGAACTCTTAACACTTGTGCTGGTAACTATTTTAAAAACGTGTTGGATCTTGCAAAATTCTCCACAAACCTTTTGATCAGCAGCTAGTAGCAGAGTTGACATATTTACTGAAGAGTTAAACCTT
>JAUTXX010172682.1:0-15377 GCA_032273605.1 Panulirus laevicauda | reverse complement strand
TCTCTCTCTCTCTCTCTCTCTCTCTCTCTCTCTCTCTCTCTCTCTCTCACTCCCTCCCTCCCCCGACCCACCCACTGTAACTCGCCAAATATGTGTAGACCTCTACACACTTACGGGTGTCGGGCGGCTGTAACGTCTTGCCCACATTACAGCAGGTGTCCAGGTAAATCAAGTAATTCAACCAACTACAGGAAGTTACAAAACTTGATATGATCTTCGTCCGTACGTCTACACACAAACACACGTCGCTAAGCTACTGTTTCCTTCCAGTATCAGCGAGGAAATATAATGAAAATTATGTCCTCTTTTTCCCCCCCTTAGTAATTACATACCTGGATGAAAATAAAGAAGCTGTTAAGGTGTAGACACCAGATAACAATAGACGGAACAGTTTATGAGGTCGGTGCCACCAGGGGAGTAACGGGCTTGGAGGCTTCTATCAAGGGTCACTAGGGAATTCATGAGGAAACTGGACACAGTTGAGGAAAACACCGAACCAAGAGATGGCCCAAGTTGAGTATACCCAACATTGCAATGACAGTAGTCAGATGCAGAGATGTGGTCAAGTGGTGTGTTGCCTCTATGCAAAGGTATGTACGACCCTCACCCCACTGAACAAACGAGTCATGCAACACTCACCGTTCTTCAGTTTGTTCTCCTCGGCCGCCTGTCCGTTGGGGAAGATGGTTTTGACGAAGATGCCCATGCTGCCCTTCGGGGAGTCCCGTCCGCCCACGATGGAGAACCCGAGGGACTTCCGCCCACGCCCCTTCTCGAAGGCCACCATCTGCACCGACATGGACAGAGACTTGGGGCGTCGCGGGAGAGTGGAACTGAGTCCGCGGGGCTCCGATCTCGAGGGACTTGGGAGCTTTGTTGAGGCCGGAGGGCAAGAGGACCTCTGGCACACGGGCGACCACCTTCTGCTGCCGCAGGGTGACTTCCTGCTGGGTGTCGCAGGCATCGAGTGCGTCTCTATCAAGACCTGCTTCTGGGGCGTCACCTGGAGCCTTGGGATCAGGCTGGAGTGTTTGCCTTCCCGCTCCTGGGCCTCCTCAGGCTCCACGTGGATGAGTTTGGATTTGTAGATGTCGCTGGGGAAGGTCTTCTCGCCGCCGCACAGTCTCACGTCGCTGGCCGAGGAATACCGCACATCTGCTGGGCTCCTGACGTCGTGGGTGGAGGAGTACCTGGCCTCGCCGTTCACGTAGCGAGGGAGATTGCACCTCCCCGGGAGGTACACGTCGCGGCCGTCGTGGACGTGGCCCGACGCGGTCGTCGTGCAGCTCGTGGTCGTGGTGGAGGGCGTGGCAGAACCCGGCAGGTGGGACGGGAGGGACGCTGGGCTCTCCGGCACCGGCACCGTGACGGAGACGGGACCCGAGACGGAGACGGTGGCCCGCGCGGGGTCATAGCCCGGGAGGTAGGACTCGAGCGGGGTCAGGGTGGTGTAGTCGGCGTAGTCATCGTAGTCGGAGAAGGATCCCCGGCGGCGGGGCAGGCTCCGGTTGGTGACGTGCTCCCGCCTCACTCCTAGCACCTCCTCGGCACCCAGGAGCTCACTCCTGAAGGCCCTGTCGGAGGAGCAGAGCTCCCCGCACGCCTCGCTCAGCCTCTGCGCCGCCTCGGCCTCCACGGCCTTCTCGTCCTCGGCCGGGTAGGAGGCGTCGTACTCCCGGTGGTGGTGCAGGTCGACCTCCCTGGCGATGACGATATCCACCTCCTTGGGCGTGCTCCGCAGGATGTGCCGCGCCTCCTCCAGCGTCACGCCCCGCAGCCGCCGTCCGTTCACGTTGATGATCTCGTCGCCCACTCGGAACCGGCCATCTCTGTGGCAACAAGACGGCACAATAAACACATTAGTCTCGGTCACGCCCCAGGGGCCATATAATGCTATGCCACAGCAACACGTAAACTATATATATATATATATATATATATATAAATATAAGGACAAGAATCATACCAAAAGTAAACACAGTTCACATGAATCATTAAACAAGACATATAAATAAATGAATAATACAACAGAATCATCAGCTAATACAGAATATCCTCGCCATTTAAAATACACCAACAAAAACATACCTTAGCAACCCAAGAACGTGTTGCTGTTGCCTACAATACATCTAATTCAATTTCACACCATATGGACAGTCTCCTGTGTTTGTTTACACCGAAGCCAGAACAGCAAACACGGCAGACAAAAACCTCACAAATCTCTCTTCGTCAGAGCTTTAACCCTGAACTGAACTACGTCCATATCACACCCAGGTTGTCCTTGGGAAGACCTTCATGGTCCGGGCGTCTATGTGAAGCCAGGGATCAGTTCCTTGATCACGACGGTACGATCCTTGAGCATAACGGGAACTCCGTTTATCGAGACGGTACGATCATTTGAGGAGAAAGGTACGTACGGCGGTCATAATACAACAGGACGTGCTCGAGGGTCGTACCGGCGTGCTCAAGGGTCGTACCGTCGTGCTCAAGGGCCGTAACGTCGTGCTCAAGGGTCGTAACGTCGTGCTCGAGGGTCGTACCGTCGTGCTCGAGGGTCGTACCGTCGTGCTCAAGAGCCGTACCGTCATGCTCAAGGGTTGCACCGTCGTGCTCAAGGGTCGTAACGTCATATTCAATGGTCGTACCGTCGTGCTCGAGGGTCGTACCGTCGTGCTCAAGAGGCTGGAGTCATCACACGACCGGGGTATATATATCGCGTCTTTAATCCCATTACGTGAGACGAGGCGCGGGATGACCCACCTCTGACCTGGTTAGTTACCCATGACCTCACTGCCTGTGGTCACCAGTTCGATCCTGACCTCCACAACCAGAAATGACCCATAACATCATCACCTAACGGGCTGTGGTTATCTAATCGTAATAACAATACCTATTAAGGAATGTTGTGTGGTGATATGAACGCACTTAGCAAAGGTGAGACAAAGACTGGCCCTTGAGGGCCTTAAGAATGGAGGTACGAATTATCAAAACTGTGGCATTTTCTTCCACTTTTTTATGATCTTTCTCACATCCTTTTAATTCTTCCGTGCGCATGATTCGTGCCTACAAACATCGGGGAAACTCGAATAAATCCCCTTGTGTAGTTACTCATTTGTCTTTCAGCTATTTACGCCTTCCCACCGTTGGCTTCGATTGGGATATGTTTTGACCCGTTCCGTGTCCCTTGCTTTGTTTACATATGTCGACGTATTCCGGGACGGTGTCCTTCGGTCCTACGTGCCTTGTTCTGCGACCCGAAACTCTCGCGAAGTCCAATGATAAATGCAGATTCACACTCAACATAGCACAGCAGCCTTGTCACTGTTAGAAGGAGGGCTTTTCTAAATTTGCGAAGATACAAAAAAAAAAAAAGAGTGTTGGAACAAGAACTTCCCCTTAGGGTGTGCCGTTGTCTTATCTTATTTTTCCGCTTGGGGCTGAGTACCATCGGAATCTCAATCTGGCAACGTTACTCTTCGTTATAAATGATTTACAGATGATGACGTCCATCTACCCTTACGGTGCAGAACCGCATCGAAATAATAACAAATACTGAAACTCAGGATTCAACACAGAAGACAAAGCGTAAGGACGCTAACCACACGCCCAACTAGACCAACAGCCCAACATTAATAAAACGTTAAAAAAATATATAGTAAATAATCCCCCAGGGGATTTCGTATCATGAGTACGTAAAGAAATTATTTTTCATACGTCTTATGAAAACAGAAGCTTCGCGTAGACTATGGTAGAGCCAGTATTACAATATACAGACCATTGTTGAGAACTCTGGCTCATGGACCACAGCGGGAGTGGTGCGATATGCCACCAGTAACGCTGGGTGACACCAGCCACCACAGGGTGTGTCTGGGAGACACCAGCCACCACAGGGTGTGTCTGGGTGACACTAACCACCACAAGGTGTGTGTCTGTGTGATGCTAGCCACTACATGGTGTGTCTGGGTGACACTTAGGCACCACACGGTGTGTCTGGGTGACACTTAGGCACCACAAGGTGTGTCTGGGTGACACTAACCACCACAAGGTGTGTTTGTGTGATGCTAGCCACCACATGGTGTGTCTGGGTGACACTTAGCCACCACAAGGTGTGTCTGGGTGACACTTAGCCACCACAAGGTGTGTCTGGGTGACACTTAGGCACCACAAGGTGTGTCAGGGTGACACTTAGGCACCACAAGGTGTCTCTGGGTGACACCAGCCACCACAAGAAGTACCGTGGTGACACCAGCCAACACTACTCAACCCCCAAAAAGCTTTGACACAACAGTCGCGTCATGGGTCATGACAGAGTCCTGGGGTCAACGCAAAGCCCAGCCAGAATGGACCGTATCTACCGGAGCAGAGGATCCGGCCAGGTTGTCCGCCCAGCACTGGACTATAGCCTCGCCTCACAGCCTCTGCCTCCCGTCTCAGGAGGAGACCCAGGTATTAACAACCCACTTTAGAGACCCACCCACCTCTCACGAATTGGGTTCACTTTACATACGAACTTTATGTACTAACTCGGAAGTTCGCGTTTAAGTTAAGCTTGGGTAACGGTTAAGTTAGGCTACCGAGCTACTAGGCTGGCAAAAAAAAAAAATATACACAGTAGTTGACGTTACGAAAACGGAACCCTATAACGTTCACTTTACGTTCGTCACTTTACGTTCGTCTGGGTTAATAAGTTAAGATGAGGCTAAGTTAGGCGAGCCCCCCCCCAAAAAATAAGTAATGCATAATTGGTTAATTCATGACCACGTCAAGTTAACCTCAATTAACCCTTAAACCCTATCATAAGCAGTGAGGTACCGGATGTCCCAGTAGAATGACTAGACAGAGGCATTGCACCGATTAACTACCCATGCACGACGTAACGACCCTTAAGCACGATGGTACGACCCACCCACCCTTCCCCTCCCCACTCGACCATCAAGTTGCATCCGCTAAACGCGACACTTACGACCCTAGGAAATGATGCTCTGGTTCTTGACCTGGTGACATAAACGCGACACTTACGACCCTAGAAATGATGGTCTGGTTCTTGACCTGGTGACTTAAACTCACGCCTGATACAGCTGTGCGCCGGGTCGGGATTCCTAGCCAGATAACCCGTCGCTGTAACACGAGTAATGTGTGAGTATATCTTTCACCTGTATTGCCGCCCAGAGTACGTGTATCAATCAGCCATGCATCTCTCTCTCGTAACTATATATACCTACTTCTTTACACGTTCCCTCGCCCTCTGTGCCTCCCTCAGTTGAAAAGAGCCCTAAAGTACAGTCGGTGCTTCTGTTTCACCTGTATAGAGCCGAGGGTGTTTGTGGGAGCTAGATGATAACACTATACCACACAATATATATCTATATTACATAAGAAATGTGGAGTCCAACAGTTGCCATCTGGAAGACGCGGTCAACATGGTTGTCTGGTTGACTCAAGGGGATATGGCAACCACAGACCTGATATTTACGTAATATTTGTGTGGCATGATGTTATCTTGCGCCAGCCACCAGACCCGTCGAGGCCGCCCTCTTAAACAGAAATATCTATTCAGTCGTCGTACAAAGACAGTTCCATGTCTGATGTGTGGGGACCACCTCCCCACCACGAGAGAAAGGACTGGAAACCCTACAGAACATGGAGGAACGTCAGTGCTGGAGCATCCCCTTTAAAGGAGCAAACTAGCCTGGAAAGACGATGACGCGTTGAGGAAAAAAAAAAACAAACAGCGGAGGTCCAGGGAACCCACCCTGGAAGACGAGGCGTTATGAATCGAGGGCTTCGTCTGGACCGGTACACCAAGACCTTTAAAGATGAACCTGCGCTGGAAAGTGATCGAGACGACTCCCGGAGAACCCAGCAGGACTAGTGGCCGTCCTCCATAAACCTGCCTTGAGTGTAGGACCCTCCTCTGGACGACTCGGCCCGAATACCTGGGCCTACTAGGGAAGTTATTGCCCTTAGAGCCTCACATCCATGATGACCTCCGGCCACCCGAACCTAACCCTGCCTCGGCCACGTAGCTCCCTGGCGGAGGCCAAAGCCACACCAAAACAAGCAGGCGGACGCTTCGAACATCACCGCGCTCTTATGGCTCCGATCGTGGAAGTACCTCTGGATCCACGACGGGATAAAACCTCCACTACCGAGACACACCAGTACTGCTGCCTACGTCCACACGGAAGCTTTTATAAAGCCACTTCTCCTCCAAGTGACGGGGGGAACGAGCGACTATCGCCGTGCTGGCACAGGGCGGACGGACGAGGCGGCGGCCAGCGTCCTCCTGGGGCAGTGTGCAGGTGCAGTCACTGGCCTCCGACCCAAGGCCGGCCTGTGGTCCCGCCACACCTCCTGCTGCCACACCTCGCTCATCTCCTCCCACTGACCAGGGTGGGGGCCCAGGGCTCCGGCACCGGCGGAGAGAGATAGGCACGGGGAACCCGTTAGCAAGTGGGTCAGGAGAAACAGGGAAGGAGAGACAATGGAGCCACCTTCCTAGACAGATAGTGTGTATATCTGAAGTAGCAGCAGTGGTAGCTGTGGGTAGTTGTGAAGAGTAACACCCACTGGGAGGGAAGGAGAACGTGTAGAAGCACAAGGAGGAGAGCAGCAAGGTGTGGAAGGAAGGAGGAGGGGGTCTAGCTGCAGCGGACGAGTCCACAGGCTCAGCTGGAGCAGCGGCAACAGCATGATGAAAAAGACAAGAAGGGAGATGGGTGGGGAAATAAACTGGTAGGACAAGTGAATAGTATGTGGAGACGGACAGGTAAGGTAGGTGAATGGGTGGGGAGACAGGCGAGTGGGGTAGGTGAATGGGTGGGGAGACCAGTGAGGCAGGCAGGGGTGTGGGGCAGCACAATGGGTGGACAACAAGGTGGGTTGGCAGAAGGGATGAATGGACAGGTGGGGCAGGAGGAGGGTGGCCAGATACGTAAGACCAGGGGAGTTAAATGGAGGGGGAATTAGGGGGCGCTCATATGACCGGACAGGTAGAGGGGAGGAACAGTTAACGGATGACCTGATGGTCTGTGACGAGGTGATATGCTGGAGGGCAACAGTGCATAGGAAGGTCGTATAATAAAAGACCCAAGACCATACCTGGCTATGACAGAGGCCATCTTCTCAAGGACAGTAACGCATGAGAAAACCAAATAACTGAAAACTTAGTTATCTATAACGAGGTTATCTGCTGGGAGATAAAATTACGATCTTATATTCGTAATCTGTATAGATGGAGACGGAATAGGAAAATAGAAGGCCGCTCCCAACCCATTTCTCCCTCCGGCACAAATGGAGAGAGTATACTGACAAAGATATTTTGTAGGAAACGATGAATGGAAAACAACCTGATCTAAGTTCAGCCGCTGCATACAGTGGAGAGGATACAAAGGTATATACGTTGCCGTATTTCAAGGTGGTAGTTAATCCAATGTTCTGTGACTCCTGCTTATACGAGGAAATTTGCCCACGTCTGCATTGCATCTCTTTAAATCCATACCAGATTATGGCGATTTTTTTTGTTGAAATTATTAAACATTTCGAAAGTTTATTTGATCTTGGCCTCGCACTTTCTTAAATTATTTCAGATTACGGAATATTACTTCATAAACTTTGCCTCCGAGTGACGGAATTGGCTTTTTTGCTCCTCTTTGTATTAGTTCTACTTTTCCTTCAACTCTGACCATGTTTGGTGACGAGAGCTGAACATCGCATCCTAATCGTGATATGACTAAGGCGTTGTAACGGGTCGTTATATAGTTTACAATGGTAGTTATGAAAGGCAACATTCTCTTTGTCTTATCACATGCAGCTGGGCATTGCCTTGTGTCTTTCAGGCCACTAGTAAATAGGTGTGTAGAAGAGAGACTTTTGGGTATTAATGTGCTGAGAATGGCAGTTAAGTGGTATGTCTGATCACTATCTTGTGGAGGCGAAGATTTTTTTGAGGTTTTTTCAAATCTTTCTCCTCTCGTACCTGTAATAATTGCCTTCCCGACCATTTTATATTCCGGTTGAAGTAATCGGATCAAACACATAGCCTCTGCTGACGAAAATCAGGTCACTTGCCATGTCCCGGACACCTCAGGTCACTTGCCATGTCCCGGACACCTCAGGTCACTTGCCATGTCCCGGACACCCACCCAGAACCAATGTCTAAAACTCTCCGTATCGTCACGAACGCTCTTACGTTGTTATGTCCTAGGCTCGAGAGTCGTCCTCTAATTTGGCGCTGTTAACGTACCCCAGACCAGTAATAGAGGCAATATAAACTATTGGGTTCGCAAGGCAGGCTAAACCAGGTGGCTGCCTGCTTGCTTGCTTCTAACCGTCGTTTTCTGTTGGGAGGATAGTCCAAGCAAAGTCGGTTTCCTCCTCCGCCTGTTGATTCCAATGTCCTCAACGGTCTGCCGTGTGGTACCTTACCGTTAGTATACTGGAAGCCTGAGTATACATATCTGAGAGTATACTGGAAGAAGCCTGAGTATACATGTGAGAGTATACTGGAAGCCTGAGTATACATATGAGAGCATACCGGAAACCTGAGTATACATATCTTGAGAGTATACTGAAGCTGAGTATACATATGAGAGCATACTGGAAGCCTGGATATACATATCTGAGTATACTGGAAGCTTGAGTATACATATCAGAGCATACCGGAAACCTGAATATACATATCTGAGAGTATACTGGAAGCATGAGTATACATATGAGAGCATACTGGAAGCCTGAGCATACATATATGAGAGTATACTGGAAGCCTGAGTATACATATATGAGAGTATACTTGAAGCCTAAGTATACATATCTGAGTATATTGTATCCTGTGTTATTAAAAGTATGGCTAAAACACTCATTAAATTCTTGAAGTCAAATCTTTTATTACCAAGATTGATAAAGATAATTCACTTATCTTTTTCTACATATCTAACATTCCTACCCTTGATTATTTTGTTTCTAGGTATTAGTGAATAGACAGAAACAGGTGTGGATTACGAGAGGCAGTGTCATACACTTTCAGTTACATTATAATATACTCGTGTGTTATGTTCGGGGACGCTCCATTTGTATTATACTTTTATTATTCTTGTGGCGATCTGTTTAATATTTCAGTAAGCGAGATGCTATTTGTCGACATACTTCTTTTACTATTAAGGAAGAGATATGTTCAGTGACTGTGAACTTATTTGGACTGAATTTGGATAAAATATTTAAGTCCTGCCTACTTCTGGATTTCGTGCGTTTTTTTCTTCTTTTTTTTTTCCTCCCATTTTCTCTCCTTTGAAATACGTTCAATGCTCGTGGTACATATGAGAGAAATTTTGTGTATGGAAATGACTTGATATATTTGTTTAAGAAGGAAGCCATTTCTTTTCTAATATCGTATGTTAACGTGTTATGTTCGTTAGAAAACGGGTCTAAAGAATATCTTTTTTCTTTGACATCTCTCAAGAATTTCGATGACTGCTGCTCCTGCGGAGAAATTCCTTATTCAAACTCTTTTCTACAACGATTTTCTTCATACAGTCTCCCTGTGTCTTATGTTTTCATTTTACATTTAATTTATTCTTCAGTCTATTAATGCAGACTGGCATTTTTTTCCTCGTTATTTTTTACCAGAGAATATAATCTCTCTTATGGGGAAGTGAGGGCTGGGGCAGGTGAGGGGCGGGCGGGCTGAGGGCTGAGGTAGGTAAGGGGTGGGCGGGGTGAGGGCTGAGGCAGGTGAGTGGTGGGCTGAGGGCTGGTGCAGGTGAGGGGTGGCAGGGTAGGTGAGGGGTGCGCGGTCTGAGGGCTGGGGCAGGTGAGGGGTAGGCGGGTTGAGGGTAGGGCAGGGAAGGGGAGGGATGGGGCGGTCACCGGGTGAGGCAGGTGATGGGCGAATCTCAAGGCCGCTCCTCGCGCCACCCTGGAGCCGGCCAGCCTGCCTGACCCCCCCGACGTCCGCTACTGTTGCTGCTCCTCCTGCTACTGTTGCTGCTACTGTTGCTGTCGTTACCTGCCGCCTTAACTGTTGGTTATCACCGTTCGCCTTCCCTGTTGCCGCACCCCTCTGCCTACTGTTAACGGTGTTCACGTCACTTGTGCTCTCTGTTTGAGCTGGTGTGATATCACTGCCAGGGTCGCCAATCTTGCCACTGACCACACCAGTATCGCTGCCCTGGACGCTGAGCAACAGCAAGGCTGCTGCCCCCACAAGTGCTGGAGGGCGGGCAACAGCAAAGCTCCTGCACCTACAGGTACTGGAGGACGGCAACAGAAAGGCCGGTGCCCCAACTGTAAGACGGGCAACAGAAAGGCTGTTGCCCCTATAGAAATCCGGGGGGTGGGCAACAGAAAGACTGTTGCCCCTACAGGAACTGGAGCGTAAGCAACAGTAAGACAGTTGTACCTACAGGTTCTGATGGGCGGGCAGCAGTCAGGCTGCTGCCCCTACAGGCGAACCACTCCTGCTGGCATGATAAATGTCCCTGCCCGTCAATAACCCGGGCCCCCACGATAAAAATAACCTGCCAGGCTCCACTCCTACCTCCCTAACCATCTATTCCGATCGACGCACGACCCTTGGGCGAGATGTTCTGGCCAAGCCATCGTCCATGGTGGTCGTATCCGTCTACCCCTGCGGCGGTGCCATCGAAATAACTAACATCCAGCTATGGACTACAACCCTCACGGTACAACCACCCACAACAACAGCAGCATCAGCAGCGGCGGTGGTGGTGGTGGTGGAGACAATGTCCTGGTAGCACACGACCAGGTAGTCCCATCTCCCTGCAACACACCACCAGTCACCTGTGTGCCACCACCACAAAACCCCACCCGTAATAAATGCCTTCAGGATCGTTAGTATTCGCTCAGCGAAGCCAAACAATGAAACGTAACGAAACGAGTTCCCAAGCTGTTGTGTCATTACTCTAAGGAGACAATGAGCCACTAACCTGACCTGACCTCTGACCGCAGGTAGGATGTAGCTTTACATAGAAGGGAGGTAACATTAAGCGCCAGTTCATGGGGAAATGATCTGGCTGCCGGAGGTCCAACTAGGTGGATCCTACTACCTGGTAGGAGAGCCAGGTCCCCTAGTAATGACTCCTCCTGGTGACATACACAGCTTCATCATGACCAGCACGTGACCTGGTGAGGCCAGGTGCCCACACAAGACAAGTATCACAGCGCCCAAGACCCTCGTATGGAAACTAGTTAACCACGAAGTGGCAACTGATCCCTACACCAGGAGGCTCCGATGGTGCGGAAGGAAGTCCGTACCTTGAGCTACTGTGCACCGAGGACCCAGGACGCTGGTGGAGGTTACCCTTCTGTCTCGGTGATGTCAGCAGTGTCGGGCAACTGTGGTCATCCTTCTGCATCTATATTTCCCATGGAAGCAGGTAGTGACGACTCGATTCGACCAATGGATCAGTGAGTGTCGCACGGGCGAGGGGCAAACACAGAGGTAATGGGAAGAAGATACTAATGAGTAGGAAGACTTGGGGTGCGGAACAGACATTCGGGTCAGGGGTGAGTCGGGAGACTTTTTGAGTGACTGTTGAAGGGAACACCAGTGACTTGGTGGCCAGGAGGAGAGAACTGGTCGAGGACCTGGGGCTGAGGAGGGCACGTGAAGCTACACGTAGGCCGTCACCCTACCGTCAAAACTACACACCTGCGGCCTAGTTAGCTCCGCTCATTATCATTTCTATACAAGGGAACGAAAGTTTACCCGAGATTTACATAATTGCAACCATTTTCGGTTTCCGCTTCACGGAGGAGACACGTCCAGTACGGCGAAGCTATATATGTATCAGGAGGACGTGATTACAAGAGATCAGAATGAATGTTTACTTGTTGACTTAACGTACCAACCCCTGGTGGGTTTATTAGGCCTGTCAGTGAGGGCCATGTCCCCTGGTAGGCTCATGAAGCCCATCAGCGAGGGCCATGTCCCCCAGACATGGACATCCCTGGGGAATCACGAGACGATTTACGAGATGTCGTCTGGTTGGGTCAGTCACCGCTGTGGTGCTTTACCCCGGCCCATCCTGGCATCTTGATATCTACCAACCAGAGGAAGGATGAACAGCTAGGTAGGCTGCAACGCCGCCGTCCACCCGCACCGAGGATCGAACTCGGTCCATTGCATTAGAAGTCATCAACATTAACAACTATGTCAACGAGAACTAAACACCAAGACAGGTGTGGTCACCAGGAAAGCATAGCCACAACAAGAGTAGGGAAGGTCACCCTCTAAGACAACATCGACGTCACACACTAAGGAAGCGCCCGGACGGCGGTACCGACTCACCTGTCTGTGAGGCCGTTCTTCTCGATGTGGGCGATGACGTAGCCGGTGGTGGCGCCGCGGGAGTTCCTGCGGGCGGTGATGTAGATGCCAAGCTCGCCAGTGTGGTCCTTCACCAGCCGCATCAGCCGGAAGGTCCGCGGGGTCGGCGAGTGCGCCAGGGACACCGGCAGGGAGAGGGGCGCCGAGGAGTACGACTCCGGCACTGGCCGGGAGAGCGCCACGCCCCTCAGGTGTCCCCGGAGCGGCGTGTTCCCCTCCCACCAGGGACACCGAGGGTCGCCGTCCTCGCCCGCCTCGCGGAAGACGCTGAGGGCTCCCCGCAGCGGGCTGAGAGGCGACGTCCGACGTTCCAACTGCGACGCCAGGAACCTCTGGCGCCGACTGATGAGGTCCTGAGGGTCGGAGAGTCTCCGCGGGCCGCGGGGCCGCCCCGGCACCAGCTTCTCCTCGTCCGTCAAGTTGTAGAGGGTCGGGCTAGCCTGCGGCAAGTTCTGCTGCCGGCTGTAGCGGGACGCCCGCCCGTAGTCCACCAAGTCTTCGCCGTACTTGGGCGTGGCGCTACACTCGTCGTAACCGCTGGGTTTGGTTCTCAGCTCCGCTGGCGGCGTGTTGTGCAGGTTGGCGTAGTCGTCCAGCTCCGGGTAGTCGGGCTTCGAGTATTTGTCGAGTTTGGGGTAATTATCGGGCTTCGAGTATTTATCAAGGTTAGGGTAATGGTCAGGTCTGGCGTAGTGTTCAATGTGAGGGTAGTTCTCGGGCCTGACGTACTTCTCCAACCTGGCGAAGTTATCCAGCTTGGCGTAGTGGTCGAAGGCGGGGTGATCGGCGCCGGCGAGCGAGCCGGAGTCCGAGTTGGTCTCGGAGTGGCTCTCCGTGCTGACTCCGGAGTCCGCGTCGCTCTCCGTCTTCTTCACGCGCGACTTCGGGGACTCCTGCCGCGCGCCGCCTCCGTCGCTCTCGTACCCACTCTCGTTGCTGCTTAGGTAAACGGCGGCCGACCGCTGCTCGCTGCGGCTGCGGTACCTGTGAGGCCGGCAGGTCTGCTGGGCCACCTGCTGCACTGGGGAGAAGACCACGTCCGGCTCGATGATGGCCGTCGCGGAGAAAGAACGAGTTCGACTTTGCAGAGGAGCTGGGCTCGGGTGGAGCCGCAGCTTGAGGCCGCTCAGCCCACGGTGGGCGGGGCTGATGGCACAGTTCTCCTCCGACACCGCTCGTAACTTCTGTCGTATCAGTTCCCTCGTGTCCTCGTCGCACACGGAATCCCGTAGCGTGGTCATCCGTCTGCTTGGCGGTCGGGAGGGCGTGTCGGCCGGGGATGGAGTGGCAGGCTCCTGGGGCCGTGGCTGAGGGGTGGCAGGAGGTCTCGACCGGAGGAAGGCATGAGGGAAGGAGGCCCTGGCGCCGCCCAGCGACGAGATGTTCTCGCAGCTGACGGTCTTGGTGGGGAGGTAGGTTGTGGTGACGGCGACGGAGGCGGCGGCGGTGGTGGAGTGGGAGGGCGTGGTACGAGTCAGGTCCAGGCCAGCAGCCGGGTCCTCGGCGGCCAGGTACGTGCCCAACTGGGAGGCCGAGCAAGAGCGGTACAGCTGGCGAGCCTCACCACTCCGACTCTCCGGCGAGGGCGTCCCCGGTACCGAGCTCCCTCCCCAGGACAGACCTGGCAGTGGCGTTGACGGCGACGTGGTCGTCGTGCCCGCAGATCTTCAGGAGAGAGAAGAAATACACATTATTAGTCATGGCCAGGGAGGATGCCAACAACATAACTCACCACAGGGTTCCGCTACACTACAACATACTACGTTCAAAGAACCTCTTACAACATTCTACTGAAGGAGGACTCAGAACAACCTCCTCCTCCAAGAAGGACTAGTGAGGTTCAGCTTACATGCATTTGAAAAAAAAATAAAGGTGTCAGTTCGCTAAGACACAGGTATGTACGCGTATGGGTCTTATAAGGGAAGGGGAGTTAGGAGGAGGGGGGAAGGGGTGAACATACCTGGTAGAACTGGATCTGGAAAACTTGCTGG
This sequence comes from Panulirus laevicauda, assembly GCA_032273605.1. Taxonomy (NCBI): domain Eukaryota; kingdom Metazoa; phylum Arthropoda; class Malacostraca; order Decapoda; family Palinuridae; genus Panulirus; species Panulirus laevicauda. Next base: position 1,040 of record JAUTXX010172682.1, on the reverse strand, counting down.
GGGTGACCTTCTCTCTGCTGGGGGAGCGGGTCAGCTGCTCCAGCTTCTTGCCCACGCGCCGACCCCAGGTGGCCAGACCTGCTGACACACAAGGGGCAACATTAGACCATCGGCCGAAGGGCTACATGATCGACAACTGTCGAAGTCGAGACGTCGATATCATCTCGAAGTTCCCAGGTGACTGGGGAAGGGTCAGGACAGGTCAGAGGTCACGCCATCATACCCAAGCGACACAGCCACATACTTCATCAAGTTGTAAGTTCGTCGAAAGACAGCTCCAAGAACTACTTGGAAACAACTGAACCACAATATGACCTTTGGGTATGACGACCTTTGACCTAGCAGTTAAGGGTCGTAACATCGTACTCAGGGGTCGTAACGACGTGCTCCAGGGTTGACCTGTAACTTGTATATATATAAAAAAAGGCAACCTTATTGCCAGACGCACGATAACTAACCCCCATGCGCAGTCGCCAACGATTCATCCATTTCCTTGGCAGGCAAGAAATTACTAGCTGCTGAGGTGATATATTTTCGGGAAAGTATTTCATTGTTGTGTGGGAAGGTTAAGCCGGCAATATCGGAAGAATGAAGAGGGGAAAATTGCGGTGGGTAATGATTGGAACCACTCAACAATGCCATTCCGCCGTTTAGGGCGTGGGGACAGGGAGGATGGGAATGGCAGTGGTAAGGGAGAATGTGATGGCCAGGGCAGGAGGTAAGGGAGGGTGTGGTAATGCTGAGGAAAGGTGTGGTAGCCAGGGTTTGTGTTGAGGGAGGGTGTAGTAATGCTGAGGGAAGGTGTGGTAGCTAGGGTTTGTGTTGAGGGAGGGTGTAGTAATGCTGAGGGAAGGTGTGGTAGCCAGGGTTTGTGTTGAGGGAGGGTGTGGTAATGCTGAGGGAAGGTGTGGTAGCCTGGGTTTGTGTTGAGGGAGGGTGTGGTAGTCTGGATTAGAGTGCGTGGCGATGGTGTGGAAGGGTATGTTTGCCCTCCGCAGGAGCGAGAAGACGGGAGCCCAAATCTACTAATCCTATTAAAA
>JAUTXX010172572.1:0-15377 GCA_032273605.1 Panulirus laevicauda | reverse complement strand
TCGTCTATGCCTGCTGACGGTGTCAGTCATGAGTATGACCCAGAAGCCACTCTGCCTCCTGACAGTCAGTCAGGAGGGCGTCAGCCACGACCTGCTGACAGTAGGGCATCAGCCACTACCTGCTGACATTCATAAGGTCATCAGCCACTACCTGCTGACACTATCAGGAAGGAGAGGAGGCCGTCAGCCACAACCTGACGATGCAGCTGACACTCAGTCTCAACAAAGGCTCCCCCCCCCCTAGGGAGCTTCCCCTCCCCTCCCCTACCGATATAATGGAGGGGAGGGTCGACCATAAGTCCGGGAATTACTGGAGGGGGACGAGACAGCTCTCACACTGACCGTGATGGTGGTTGTAGTAGTAGTAGTAGTGGTAGTAGAGGTAGTACTAGCAGTAGTAGTAGTAGTAGTAGTAGTCGTAGTAGTAGTAGTAGTCGTAGTAGTAGTAGTAGTAGTCGTAGTAGTAGTAGTACTAGTAGAAGTAATAGCATTTGTAGTAGTAGTAGTAGTAGTAGTAGTAATAGTAGTAGTGATAGCATTTGTAGTAGTAGTAAAGCAGTAGTAGTAGTAGTAGTAGTAGTAGTAGTAGTAGTAGTAATACTATTAATGGTAGTACTAGCAGTAGAAATAACATCAGCAGCAGTAATAGTAGTAGTAGTAGTAGTAGTAGTAGTAGTAGAAGTAATAGCATCTGTAGTAGTAGTATAAGTAATAGCATCTGTCGTAGTAGTAGAAGTAATAGCATTTGTAGTAGTAGTAGTTAGAAGTAATAGGATTTGTAGTAGTAGTAGTAGAAGTAATAGGATTTGTAGTAATAGTAGTTAGAAGTAATAGCATTTGTAGTGGTAGCAGTAGAAGTAATAGCATTTGTAGTAGTAGTAGTAGTAGAATAGCATTTGTAGCAGTAGTAGTAGAAGTAATAGCATTTGTAGTAATAGTAGTTAGAAGTAAAAGCATTTGTAGCAGTAGTAGTAGCAGTAATAGCATCTAGGTAGAGGAGTCTGGCGAACACCAAGTGCTACTCACGCCCACACGCTGTCACATGACTCAACGAAGCCCTTATCTCCGAGCCTGGACGCACTCACCCAAGCCCAGGGCACTAACGCACTTCACCCCTGTCCCGAGGCCACCAACGCACTTCACCCCTGGCCCACGGCACTAACGCACTCACCCCTGGCCGTTAATACTGCCATTACTGACCCAAGTAACGATACATTCGTTCGTGGTAGGCGAGGGGGTGACGGGGAGGCGAACATACTCTCCCCCCAAGGGGTATGTTTCAGGGAGGTGTGGGGTGGAAGTCAGGCCCTGGGAACAGCCTGGGGTCAAGGCGGGAGGAGGGGTAACTGCTTACAGGAGGTGGTCAGGAGTGGGTCTCCAGCCAGCCAGCCAGGGAGAGAGGGAGAGGCACACTACCGCACCACACGGCCACCACAACACCACTGATCAATGACATACCACTCACTGCTTCCTCCTCCCTCCCTCACTCACACCTGCCTCATTCCCTCCCTCACTCTCGCCTGCCCCATTCCCGCACTCACTCTCACCTGCCTCATTCCCTCCCTCACTCACACCTGCCTCATTCCCTCCCTCACTCTCACCTGCCTCATTCCCTCCCTCAGTCACACCTGCCCCACTCTCTCCCTCACTCACACCTACCCCATTTCCTCCCTCACTCACTCTTGCCTCTCTACCACTACTGCTTCCATCTGCCTTCCTTACTCACACTTGACCTTTTCCTTCCCTCACTCTCACCTGCTTCATTCTCTCCTTCATCAACACGACTACTTCCCCCTCCCTCCCTCACACCTGCCTCTCTCTCTCCCTCACCACAATCACTGCTTCCCCATCTCTCCTGCACACCTACCTCAACGCGACTACTGATGCTGCTTCACATCAACACCCTTGTTGCTGCCTCGTTTACACCTGCCTCGTTACCCCTACCAGAGTCGCAGCCTCCCCTCACCACCAACACCCATGTTACGCCTCCATCGCACTTACCTCATTACCCTTATCACACCTGTTGTCTCCCTCACACCAGCCTCATCAGCATCACCTGTGCTGCTGTCTCTTGACAAACAACACACTTTGTCAACACTCATCCAAGGACTCAGTTCTGAGGATAATGACCACTCAGCGTTGTAGTTGTACAGCCTTATATTACTACTAAGCTCGAATTCCCCTTGAGATGACTTCATCGATGTATCCCATGTTTCCTTTCAGAGGCAGGTCTAACAAAATTTCATATCCTGAATGCAAAATGATTTTTCTAAACACACCTTTTGCTTCACACATGATGATCCACATGTAAGAGGCCTTGATCATATCCTCTCAAATGGATTCCCATAAATATATCTTAATAATCAATCTGTAGGTTGCTTTTGAAGAATGTATACATAGCAATACGAGCATAATAAATTAAGGCCAACAGCTGATCAAACCTTCTTCAACATGCTTTCCCCATCCAGCCAGTACTGAGAGGCCTTAATGACCCTTACCTTTTGTGTTTTTGCAAGGTTCGTCTTTGTCTCCTTGAGTTCCTTGATGCTGCTAATAAAGTCCTCCAAGAGATGCTGGACAAGTGACAGGGAATCGGGAGGGAGTGGCTCCCGGTATCCCAGGTCATCGAGGGTTTGCCGTACCACTTGCAGCACATCACCACGAGCCATCTCTTAGGCATGCAGTATTACTATAAAAATGAAAATGAAAGAGCACTACAATTATTCCTTCCCTCATCCATTAGTTACACAAGATTATATACCTTGAAAATATTTGTACTTAATGAAACACTGCCTTCACATTCATGTTACAACCCTCTACTCTGAAGACATTTGGAACTAAACAGACTGTAATATCGATGAAAACATAGCATGGAGAGGAGACGATACAAATACACAGAGGTGGAAGCAAAGATAAAACAATGGTGCAAACATAATGAGAAGCACATACAATATACCAAAAGATATGACAGATTGATCAAGATCCACAGAAAAGTAGAAAGAGAACTATTTATTTATTTATTCATTATACTTAATCGCCGTCTCCCACGTCAGCGAGGTAGCGCAAGGAAACAGACGAGGAATGGCCCAACCCACCCACATACACATGTATGTACATAAATGCTCATACAGGCACATATACATACATATACATTTCAACGTATACATACATATACACACATTCATACTTGCAGAAATACTATTGGCAATAGCAAGGAGCCAAAGAAATTAGATATGAGAAGCTATAAAAACAAGAATAGAACAAATGAAGACCTGTTCTCTGAAACCATTCCCTTTGGGAACTCACTCAAGGGGGTGGCCACGGCAACAGAGTCTCCATAACTGGCGAACTTCAGTGAAGACCAGTCATAAAAAAATAAAGTTAAAATAATAATGATGGATATAATGTAAAAAGATTAACAACTGGGAATTCATGTTGATATTATTCATTTTAATGATTATGAAAACAGAATTACTGTGCTCATCAAAAACTGCAATATGTCTTGCGGCAGTTTTGTCGGCCCACTGGCTCTAGGGACTTTATTCAACTTCTGGTAGAGCATTAGGAACCCTGTGATTTGTGGCAATATCTGCTGGCCCCACTGGCTTTAGGGATTTCATTAAACTGCTTCATAAGAAAATTCAGAATGAAACAAAATTATAGCATTTTGAAATATTCCAAGCAGACTGTTGTAAAACTGAACAAGATGGTAGCAATATATGTAAACAGGAAATCTAAGGAAAAGCAATCAATAAAAACATGATGGTACAGCACTGTGCTTCAAATCTAGTCCAGTAAAGTATGGTACAACAAGAGAAATTTCACTGTGAAAAACAGAAAACTGAAGATGAAAGATTCATTGTGTATATAAAAATCAAACTGGAATACAGTACTGTACTATTGCAGAGTACAGTAACTGACAAAAGTATATAAGCAACAGAGATTTCAACGACTTGCAAGCAGGGCAGAGGGAACGGAGCACAAGAATTATCAAAAAAGGAAGAAAGAACTTGAATCCTGCAGCCTAAGATGATGAGAAAGATACACGATAATATTAGCTTGGCAACAATTTGAAGATCAAGGACAATGTGCTTGGCTCAAAATATCTCACCAAAAATGTTAATACACAAAGTTATATGAAAGCATAGCACTAACATGGAAAGCCTATCCAAAATACAAAACATGCTTGGGCCAAGAATACTAGACCATAAACAAAGCTAAATGAACCCAGGAATGACAATACTGTAGTGTGCACAACAATGAAGAGAAACAGCACTCTGCATTGAACAAAATGTGGTAAGCACTACACCATAGCCGTGCCTCATAGCAAAATCTTGTCACCGGTACTACAGGTAGGTACTTAGGTACTATGTAAGCAATTTACAGTGCTGATAGGTCGGTACTTAAGTATTACATAAGCAATTTACAATGCTGAGAGGCTGGTATTTACGTACTACGTAAGTATTTACAGCAAACTTAAATCTTGTAACCTTTCTATTGACAGGATTAGGGGTAAAAATATTTCAAAATCTGCTTTTTTCCTCCACAAAATGTGGGTGTAAATAAAACCACATATGACTACTAAGGCTGTTTTCCTTTATTAATCAATGATGTTAAAAAACAACTAATTATCTCATTTTAATGCATATGTACTTTCTAGCCTAGATAATGGGGATAATCCTACGGGTTTAACTAACCACTTGGATGTTACCCTGCACATATCTCTCATCGTTGTCTTCCAGTTACTATTAACGTATCACAGCATTTCTGTGCTTTATACAAATCACTGAACTGGTCTCACTTATATGCATTTTCCACTCAATGTAAACAGCCTAATGCAACTCCACTCCAATGTCATAATCTTTTCTTAAGACGTTTAGAACTTCATTATTGTTGATGTCATTTAATTCATTTATAATGCCATATACCAGCTTAGAAATTCTTTTCTAACTTAGTCTACAAAATAGATAGCAATATAAAACAAAGTATTTGGAGGAATATAAAGCAAAGAAATCAAGTGTTCATTATAAAAATGAACCTGAGGCAGGCTGGAATCTGAGGACAGAGGCTTTCAGCTGGGGAATTAGGTAAGACTGATTGATTTGAGTTTTACCGTAGTTTTTTCCCTAAAACTGGCTGCTCCTGAACAACTCCTACTGGACTTTTATCAGTAAAATTTCTATATCATTATTCATTTTTGCACCCACAAATTTGTTCAATCTTCTTTGATATCTCCAAAACCTTGTACTTCCTTTCTCATCCACTAACTTGTCCAATCTTTGATATTTCCAGAATCGTTACTTCTGTAAGGTAGACTGAAACATTTGCATATAAGATGGTGCAATTTCAATAAACATTTACCTGATATTTTTTGTTTTTTGTATACAGTAATTCTATTAACTATTATAACTGCGGTATCACCAAAAGTGTAAATCTAAACCCATGCTGTACATGTAAAAATTTAGTGAGCAAGGGTGCTTGTTACTCATTATTGTTTAATTTCACATTGCTTTTCTGCAATTACATGTAATTCTAATATAATTCTCGTTCTTCCAGGTGATTTTACTCGAGATGCTAAAGGTTCTTTCATACAAAGTATTACTGATTTATAATTGTATTAAAATCAAGTTAACTTCATTGTTTCTTAAGATTATATTTGTTTGGAATAAACATTCAGAGTCACACTAAAAACCATCGATGTTTTATCAATCTAAGTTTGCTTTTTGATAAACACATAGTTTAACTCTGTTTCATCGTTACCTTTTGATATTGAGTGATGTTATTCTACAAGAGAGTAATACTTAGAAAATAACAGTTGCAGAGCTTAATTTTGAGTACTATATTCTATTACATGAATTCAGCTAAGGCTATGGTGGTGAGGGTTATGTAGATCAGAGGTTGATTAATGTGAAATTAAGTAAAACATTTATGTGGAAATTAAATGAATCTGTGAAAACCTCACCTAATAGCAAAAATTTATAGCAAAAATGGTCTGCTGCTGGGATCACATGGTTTTCAGTATGTCTGTTTTTTGACATCCCCTTGCATTCGCACAATGCTTAATCACGGGTATGACTGGTATACCTTAACCACAACATTCGACATAACGACAACCGTCAACTGCTAAGAAAACTGTATGAGACTTTCATAGATTCTGTTCACTTTTTTCGGTTTGATGTTAACAAACTCCACATTTTCCTTACTGCACTTAACCATCATTTCTAACACCTCAATTAACATCGTTCAGTCGAGAAATGCTCAAAATCATGCTCTGAAACATTATCATATTTTCTAAAAACTAAACTAACAGTGCAAAAATAAATAATACCCAAAGGTAAACATATATACATTGCTTAATTGGATATTTGCCATATAAATTTCCCCACCTGCTGCCTCATCAGAAATTAGTTCTTCCTTATATTAACCACAGAATTCTCTGAAATGTTTCGTAAGGTACATTGTTGCTTTCTGGCATACTAATTCATCATGAATTTAAAAAATAAAACCATTACTACTACTATTAGTATTAGTACATTTTGAAATCTTAGCAAAATTAATGTTTCGGACTTCCATGTCTTTAGAAGTTGAGTTCGAGTTAGCCGATGGTGTTTGATGTCCTTGCATGATTCTGACCTTCATTTCTACAGCACATCACTACCTTTTGAGATATCACCCCCCCCCCCAATCCAACGATAATGGGGGCCCCAAGTGGGAACCGTCACCTTGGGTTTGGAGGAATCACAAAAAGTAGTTTTAGCGGGTGTTCTGGTAAGATTTTTTTTTTTTTGGACTGGCATATCTGAGAAAGGCCATGTAAACACTTAGTCATTTACGATAAAAAATGAAGGTCAAAATCGTTAAAAAACCATCAAAAACCAATGGGATAAACAAAAAACAAACCATGCATAACAGGTTTCGCTGTATGTCCGAAAAGGTAACACCGTAATTTCAATGTCTGTCTTTCCTGATAGTGATCTACATTCAAACTTCTACAATCTTTTTCTATCTTCTGGAAACAATCTATCTAACGAATATCTATTCAATGAAATGATGGTAGCAAGATTGATACGATACGCTGGACGTACTTGATAATCATCGCAAGCCACCACGTCTCCTTCATCCCCTTGTCATAGAGAATTAAACATTGTCTAAACCAATAACATTAATATAATCCAAAATAATAGATATATGTTGTAACACGTCCACCTACTTGTTTACATCCTTCATAAACATCAGTTCGGGGTCTGACAGCAACCAACCACCATTCAAATTGCTCCAGGCCAGTCTCCGCCAATCAGAGGCTTCCTTACAGACCACATAGGAATCACTATTTGTTTACGTTTTGGGATAACTGACAACAATGGCGGCGAGAATTGACGGCAGACCACCGCTTTCACTTCACTCAAAATTTAACTCCTTCAAATATTCAGCTGTACATATCCATTAAGTGCCTACGAATGTTTTATTTTTTATTTTAAAAAAGGAAGAATCTTTTCTCGATCTGGTATCCATTCAATGTTCAAATCTTATCTCTAATCATATGCTGAACTACCTCTGCATACAATTCTATGCCAACTTCACCCAATGTCGACCAACGTCATAGAATTCACACCATACTGATCAACTCCTAAACAATTTGCAACTCATGTTATTAAATGTTTTCTGGTCTTTGGAAGTAAACATACATATAATCAGACCCTTCCAGACCCTCTTACGTTTATCCATTTATTAATCAAAGACAAAGGTATACTATACGCATCTTCCTTGTTCTAATAATCTATCCAAATAAAACATTTCTGCGATAACGTAAGAAATAATTTCGTTAGTAATCAGGTACACGCATCAAACTCTGCAAAATAATAATAATACCATGAGATTACCTGTTGTAAGGTACAAACAAGTGTGCATATTACAGTAGCATTGTTAAGACGTTTAAAATGAATTCGATAATTACATCCGTTTCGTCTCTAACCATTTCCCGTTTTTTTTATAACACACCCAAAGGCGTTCAAACAACAACAAAACGTAATTCATACAAGCTAAATCATACAACGAAACGTTAATATACATTCAAACATAAGACGAAAACTTAATTCAAATGTAATATCATGCATACAGAGAGGCAGAAAGCATATAAAGAGGCAGAAATTAAAATAGAAAAGAATTTAAATGTAATATCATGCATACAAAGAGGCAGAAATTAAAATAGAAAAGAATTTAAATGTAATATCATGCATACAAAGAGGCAGAAATTAAAATAGCAAAGAATTTAAATGTAATATCATGCATACAAAGAGGCAGAAATTAAAATAGAAAAGAATTTAAATGTAACACCATGCATACAAAGAGGCAGACAGCATATAAAGAGGCAGAAATCAAAATAGAAAAGAATTTAAATGTAATACCATGCATACAGAGGCAGAAATTAACATAGAAAAGAATTTAAATGTAACACCATGCATACAAAGAGGCAGAAAGCATAGAAAAAGGCAGAAATTAAAATAGAAAAGATGTATATGAGGTAGAAAGCATATAAAGAGGCAGAAATTAAAATAGAAAAGATGTATAGGTAGGACTAAGGATGACGAAAAAGATGTAGGCCCGCGGGAGCTCCGCTTGACAGCTGATGAGGTAAACAAACAGACGGAAGTCGCCCCCCCCACCTGACCCACCTACCGTTGACATGCAGAAATATGAGAAGCTGGAAAAGATTGGTGAAGGTATGACTTTCCCTTGTCCTTTTCCACTTGGATATCATTCTTAATGAAGCCTTTACCCCTGTGGAGGTGAAGGCTAGCCATTGGAAGCCCCAACTTCGGGGCCTAGTTTACCCCAGACTCGTATCCTTTGAATGCTTTGCCTCCACATTTTCAAGGCTGTACGACCCTTTAGTAGGATGGCCTGGCCTTAGACGTGATCGCTAAGGGCCATCCACTGTTCAAGGGTCGTATCATTATGCTGAAGGCATTACTCTCGGAAAACGAGGACCTCATGTATTTATTTTGATATAAAATAAATACATATATTCGTCTCTAGTGAAGCACAGTTCCTTCTGACGTTTTGGTATATGTGTAAAGACTCATTTAAACACTGACATATTGATGGGAATCATTTCTTTAAGTAATTTACCAGTTTAAGTGTGTATCAAGACTAGCTTAGGGTACAGAATCATTCTCGTTAAATTTCAGGAGACAGGACGCGTTTTACTGATGACAAACATTTAATAAAAATTGATTACAATGGATCCCTTACATCAGTGTGTATAGTTGATAAAGAACATGGGAATTTAGGTGTACCATTGACAACTCCATCAATCGTACAGTCTCATAAAGTAGGTCGAGCTTTGAAGTAAAGGGAAACTGTGGAGAAAAACACTCGAAATAAACAGATGAGTGTGTAAGTAATGCATTCATAACAATCGCCTAAATGTAGCACATAGTAAACAAACAGGAGGGATGCTTATATTAACCTCGTTATTTTCTAATGCCCTCGTGCTATGCAAATTTTTTAGAAAAAAATTCACAGATTACCTTCCACAGTTTTAATGTACTCTTTCACATGTATATTTTCAAATGATATAACATCAGTATTCCTAAGTTGACAGGGGGTGGCCTTTAAATCACATTTTTTAAATAATTTATTCTTTAACTTTACTAGCTGTAAAAAAAGTTACTATGATAATTTGAGATGTTACTGCTCCTAGAAACAACCCTAATATGTCTTCCTGTGAACATCCAAACTAATGTAATCTGGTGTGTGTTGAAAATATCATATATTCTACCACCTGATAGGAGTCATCTTTAAATTTTTTTTGAATGATCACCTGTCGGTATCCTGTTCTCATGTTCTACATGCAGTCATACCAGTGCTCTAGTTTGCTATATATTTTGCCTCTAATAATTGTTACTTTTATCTTCATTCTAGATGTCAGAATTGGCATCAGAAATTGCTAACTTTAAAAAGGAAGGTATCTCTTTCTCGGAGTCCATTGTAAAATTGCCAAATAGAACACACAGTTCTTCCATTAATCATTTGCTGATATGTGATAGTGCAAATTAGGAAGGAGGTGAAAAGGAGAAAGGTAAATCCAAGTATTAATTAATGTGTTGTGATAGCTATGTTGTCTAAAGATTACTGTGGTTGGGTTACTGTCAACTTACTCTGAATACGAAATTACATGATATTTCTTACACTAACGCATTAATTACTTGTGCTCTTTAATTTTCAGGTACTTATGGTACTGTGTTCAAAGCGAAGAATAGGGAAACACAGGAGATTGTAGCTCTGAAGCGGGTTCGTCTAGATGATGATGATGAAGTAAGTCCGACCAATAAAGAATTTAAAGGATGGCTTTATAGAGGAAAGAGCATAGACTATCACACTTGTCCATAGCAAACATTTTTTAAGTTAAATTATGAGTAAAAATAAGCAATTCAAATTTTGGGATTGTCAGGAGCCAAAGATCTTTGTGCACGGATTCTGGAAAGTCTGATGGATTTGTAGTCCTTATTCTTAGGCTGGATTACATCTATAAGGCTGTACTGTTGTCAATAGACAGAGAAGAGTACATTGTAATACAGGATTTACCTGCCCTAGAGTGTACCATACCCTGCTCCCTCATGAAGTGCAGCCTTTAAGCTGCAAGAACCCCATACATGAGGTCTTAGAGTTGCATGCAATATGCTTACTTTTCTGCACCAAAATCCACTTTTATGGGGCTTCCACAGCACTTAGCAAGTTGATGGGACCACAGGTCAATATGTATAAATTTCTTCTGGGTACTACATAATGGATGCCCATGGAAAGTGAGTCACACGAGTAGAATTGGCAGACTGAAGAAACAGGAAATATAGAAGTTTTGTTTTGCACTTTTGCTAATAGCTTCCCCCTTTTTTTTTTTCTTAAGTAGAATACATTGTTGCCCAGTGAGTAATTTTGCAACAACTTTCAGATGTAAACATCAATACAAACCAGGGAAGATATTTTCTCCTGTGTCTACAGGGGTTTTATATAACTGATTTGTACAACACAGGCATGGAAGACTTTTTCCTCATTCAAATCAGCCCTGTACTAAAAATCATCCAATCTATATATCTTTTAATACACTCAAATTGATATTAAGAAAATTTTCTTTAACACCTCAGTCACAATAATTATGTCAAAGATTGAAATATGTAAAACATTATACAGTTTGGTTTGGCTGTCATATGAGCAAAATGTACTTCTTGTATCAGTTCTGAGATTTAAATCATCCAGCAGAGTAGAATAAGACAGCATTTGCTGTACATACAGTACTTCAGGGTGTAGCAGCACCTGCTGTACATAAAGTACTGCTGGGTATGTCAGGAGCTTCTACGAATACAGTATTGCAGGTGTAGTAGCACCTGCTGTACTTACGTACTGCTGGGTATGTCAGTAGCTTCTGTATATACAGTATTGTAGGGTATAGTAGCACCTGTTGTACTTACAGTATTGAAGGATATAATATCGCTCTGTACAGAAGATATGTTATAACTTTTGTCTATCATAATTCAGGGTGTGCCATCATCTGCTTTACGTGAGATCTGTTTATTAAAAGAGCTCAAACATAAGAACATCGTCAGACTGCATGATGTGCTCCACTCAGATAAGAAACTCACACTAGTGTTTGAACACTGCGATCAGGATCTCAAGAAATATTTTGATAGTCTCAACGGTGAAATAGATCCAGATATTGTCAAATCTTTTCTGTGAGTATGGTATTGTATTTTTTTTATATCAATGTAGTAGCAGCTCTTTTCCTGTGGACAAAGCTTATCTCTGATTTCTTATCTTAGGTATAACCTTCCTTTGTGACAAATCCCACATGACTTTAAAATCATTGTACTTCAATACAAAACTCCTTTCTGTGCTGTTCACCATCTCCTCTATCCATTCCCATCCAGGTCTTCTTTCTTGATCTTGGTTAGGCATTAGATATATAAATTTCCTAGTAAAATATACAATTCCAAAGTGTATTCTATTTGACAGAGACAGGGGAAACAAAATAGGAGCTTGTGCCATATTCTTAGTCATAATTAATATTAATTAACTATGGAAAAATGCAGCAGCTGCTGAGAATATACACTCCGATTTTGTAAAACTAACAAATTTCATAAGAAATAGTATGATTAATTTGCAGACCCCTTGCAAAGACACCTGAGATAGATGAAAAGCCTTCACAACCATTTAGCAGATGACTGTAATGAACACTATTCATTTATAATGGGAGACTTCGACACACCAGTAAAGAAGTTGGGAAAATCCCTTTCCAGTAGCTTTGGGCATGAACTTTGTATAAACTAGTTTGATAATGTCCAAATGCAATTCCTCTACAAACTTACATACAGCATTCACAACCTTTCCATATGCATAGAGTTTCTTGATATCCACATCCATCTCATCGCTAGATCTAGTGACTGTGCCACTTTGCATTTATTGGGTCTGGAGGGAGGAATGAACTGAGGGTTCACCAGGGGGATGTAAACTAGTTGTGGCGCATAGCAAGATTCTTTTAAGATTTCCCACACCAACTCCTGAGCACTGGCAAGCTCATCATCACTTGCCTGTGCGAGTGCCTGGAGCCAAAGCATCAGGCCTGGTTCAGGAATGGAAGCATCCAGTTCAAGAGAAAGCAAAGCCAGGCTTAAGAGGGATGGTCTCACACTCCCACTATGGGCAGAACACACCACTCATCTGTCAGTCAGGTAGCTTAACTGATGCGTTGGTGACCCACTCCTATTGGTTTGTTAGTGTTTGGGAGCAGTGACCATGGCAGGGCATGCAGAACCTGCAGGAAGTTTAAGATGGAGGTTGACTCCTAAATAAAATCTCATTATAAATGAAAGCTTTGATACAGGTGACTAACAAATTAGGTTTCATGTAGCCTCCATTAATTTCAATTCAAATGTTGATCATTACGATAGTCATGAAAAAATAAAAAAGTCTAGACATCCAAAGTTTGATGACCTTTGCATTAATCTTGACAGAAGCAAGGATGGTGCTGTAAGTGAAAATTATGAACATGCAGCTAGAAATATGTTCAGTATGGCATTTAGAAAACAGTAGGGAACATATGTACCAATTCATAAAAATAATTATTTTCTAGAACTAAGACACAATGGTGGAAAACTGAGATAAAGAACCATCTGTCGTTAAAGAAAAAAGCATACATTCAGAGAGAGCAAAAAACCTGTAAGACAGAAAATTTATTTACACTGAACAAATATCTTATACTGCATTTCATTGTCAACATGTAGCACATATAACTGAAAATAGCAGAAGAAAGCCAAAAGAACTTTTTTAGAAGCAAGAAAATCAGTACCTGCTTAACTGGTCTACTTATGAAAAAATGCTTTTAACCCTTCTGATGCAAGCATCTGATGTCGGAATAAACATTCATATCATGCATCTGTAATGTTTGCATTTACTTAAGGCTACCAGAAAATGTTTCCCTTTTTTGCATCATTTAAGAGCATCACTAGGACCTTCAAATAACGAACACACATGAACTTGTACTATTAGCTTAGACTTTTTCCAGATTTCACTGATCACATGGTGTATGTGGTCTTTAACTCTGTGTTCTGAGTTGCTTTGATTACTTTATAGGAGAGCTACAAATATGGGACACATATAACATTTCCAAGATATGAAGATTTTAAACTCACAGATCCCACAACCCATACAAGTATAATAATGACAAAACAGCAACACAAAATTTACCAAACAAGCATTGAGCAACTACTTCCCAACCTAGTTCTAATGCAACCTCACCAGACATACATCCATCTGAAACAGCACTCCCCAGACATGCATGTCGCTCTTTTCTGTCACTCATCATTCTAACATTTACAAACATAGTTTCAACATACCCCAAGATCCCTTATGCTTAAGATACCCCTTCAACACAACAAACCAAACTCTTACTCTTGTTAACTTGCTCTCAATCCACAAGGAAAACACACACATCACAAGACTTTATGACCTGTGGGTCCATCCAACATATGTGGATGGCAGGAGCCATCCTGCATGTTCAGGCCCTGATTGCTCCAAATCCTTTTCACTCCATCCTTCCATCTCTAATTTGGTTTCCCCGTTCTCCTTGTTCCCTCCGCTTCTAACATATATATCCTCTTTGTCAACCATTCTTCCCATATTCTCTCCATATGTCCAAACCATATATGTATATATATATCTGGGGTAGGAAATCCCCAGGATCTTCATCTATACAAAGTACACAGCTCTAATGGTATCCTGGTTGTGATGATAAGACTATGAGGAATGAGAAATATTCCAAAGTGAGATAACTTAAATAGAAATTTAGGCTCCAGTCTGATACATGACTGATGAAATTCATCCAGCTCAAATGCAGCATTAACAAATGACAGTGGAATGAGCCCAAGCTATGGCTCTGGTTTTATTGATATGAAATTATAGATATCTTCCAGTTAGATTGACTTTACAGTACCCCATTCTGTTACCAGAAAAGCACATGAGGAGTAATGTTGAAGAAATAAGTTACATATGGAAAAACCACATAAGGAGTAATGTTGAAGAAATAAGTTACATATGACTGTCAAGATTGCTTTAAATAATACAGACAGAGATATTCAGAAAATTTTTTGCAACATACAGAGTGGATGATCACTTAACAATTCTAATGGGGTGGTCCTCAAGCATGATATAACCAAATAGACAATTTGATGGGTTGAGGTACCTCTCCTGCTTGATTAACTGATCACTACTTTCTCCCACTTAACCCCTACTTATTCACTACCACCTTTCATCACAATGCCATTTACTGTCTGCTAGATCAATTAATGAGCATCCTCTGTCACTGACCTAAACTTAGAGTATGCAGCACCAATTTGATGAACTTTGCTTAAAAAGTTATATATATTTCCTAGTGATATGTAAATTATGGCTTAAAAATTTTTCCTTGAAATAGCTTTGTCCATGGACAAAAGGAAAGGATGAGAGATGATATGGAGGGGCATTTAGGACCTTCAGTTCTTTAAGAGGGAAGGAAACAATCAGCTGAAGGGCATAAGGGAAACTGAACAAGTTAGAAGAAATGTAAATAAATACCTCTACTATAACAAGAGTATTCCGTAAGCAGAAAAAGCTAAATGAAAAATTAATGAATCAAAACAAAATGAAAATCTATAGAATGACTGAGAGATAGGGTCCTTTGATGATAAAATATCCTCTCATATACTCAAATTGGTAATTATGCATAATCATACACACTTGGTCAGCACAAATTATGGTGCTCGGTCCATTCCAGCCATTCTATTATACTGCACTTTCCTTCTTGTCTTCAGTACATCTAAGAAGACAGTCTCCCTGAAACATGGTCA
>JAUTXX010172461.1:0-15382 GCA_032273605.1 Panulirus laevicauda | reverse complement strand
AGTCCCCCAAGCTTGCTGGGGGTGGTGGGGGGTGTAGGATGGAGGAAAAGAAGGAGGTGTAATTCTTGACTTTTACCATATGTTTAGGCCTATATAATCATAATGTATTGGGCTGGTAATCGAAAACATTTTACGTAAACCACCAGAGTTAAAGTTTGTGTGTGGCTTCTCTTTCTCCCATTAAATTACACAAGATATTACACATATATACCACCAAAATGTCAGTCTGCTGCTGAAGCGTGCATATCTGCTTGCTACATCATTTGTTTACATTGAGCACTATTTGCATGGAAGTTTATCATTGCTGCAATTTCCATCTTTCAACCAGGACACTGAGCATTAAGATAAATCTTAACCACTAAGACAGTTCAGTGAGATATTCATTAAGTTTTGTTTATCTGTAAAATAAATTACATACTTTGCACATTAATCATCCCACATTTAGACCTGTTAAACTTCTGCTTCCCTATTCAATATCATCAAATACAAAACAGAACATTGCTCGGTCCTCAGTAGACATTTCTGTAATCACAATAAGCTATATCGAGCACATAAACCATTACTAAATACTTCCTAAATACTAGTTTCATTCCACAGCTGAACTTTTTTCACCCTACTTACTACAACAACAAAGTCGGTAATAGTCTACAATCAAATTTGTGGCAAAGGAAGTTTACAAGTACCGTCATTCAAGGAATATTTCTTCATCCTGCACAATGCTCTCTAAGCACCTAAAAGATATATTGCTTTGAAATCAGTCGAAATCAAACCAAAACTACTACACACTTTACGTTTTTCCTAGTCTTCAACGTCTCGCCACTTCATGACGCTAAGTCCTCCAGTTGCACACACTCTGGATGTCACTCGCCTAAAAAAGATCTTCCATTTTTAGTATGAAATTAACGATTATTTAAATTAATACAGTTCTATCATTACGGTAACGTAAAGTAGGCAAGTTTCCCTGTAAATGGTGAGTGTAGTAGCAAGAAGCTGCGATACTGTAATATGTCCCGAGATGCTATCATCCTCTCCTGGCTCCCGCTCGGACCACAGGGATGTGCATCTGCCAATACGTCTTTCACATTGCATATCTCACTTCACTCGTAGTTACCTATCGTCGGCAGGTATTAATGCTTAAGATAATCCTAGATCTATCATCAAACACCGAGGTACTCATGACAAAATGAAATACTCATAACAAAAACATGAACGACTATCTTAAAGATGCTTGAACCAATGAACAAGTAAAGTCTCTTACATCTGGTGAATCCCAGCTTAATTTGTTACTTCTTTCTTCGGGAAGAGTCTTCCTAGCTCTTCCCATTAACTCATCTAATAATGCTGCGGCCGCCTGTGTCGCCATCTTTGGCACCAAACAGCACATGCGATGACGGACTGCTACATTACTGGAACACTGGTGCTGGTCTTTATGAAGACTTTAAATCGCTTGCTGTATATTCGCCTTATAAGTTCCTATTTATAGGCAGTAGATCAAATGCACACAGCTTTTCAGTTTATCACATACACTCTAAAATCCCGATCTGTGTACTAAATGTACACTAGTTTCATCACTGTGTTCTATTAAAATCCACACACAAAGTTCAGTTGTCATATGAAATTCATTTGTCCAATAACATCTCTAAACATAAAGAAAAGATCGAACATTAATCCATGGCATAGTCATGAAATGTATGTTTGGCTTTTAAATTTTCCCTCTCCATGCTTCAGGCTTTCGCGGTCTTATCGAAATGCGTGGAGTTGACGGACTCCACTCACCAAATCTATTTGCTATCGTTATCATGCGTAAAGAATAACTTTTCAACATTGTTATTAGTGTACTTTTACTTTCAACTTGCCATATAGAAAGTAAAAAAAGTACATTTGTTGTATTATCGAGAGTGGCTAATTTGGTCCTACATCCTTAGTGAAACTCATGCAATGCCCAATGAATGCAGTCACTTTGTTGGCTGAATAAATATGGCAGTTGTCACCAGCGCTTTTAATTAGTGCCCTATTTTTTTATCTTTCTGCCGTTTTGTGCAGAGTATATACCATTTTAGTTTTCTTAGTGTACTCATAATGAAATAGTTTGAATACGCACTTCAACAATTTACGGGATATCATTGCCAGTTGGTTCTGCAAAGGGCTTTGTTTAGAGTGGCACTGTGCATTCGTATTAAATCCGGTCAAAAATCTGACCGGATATATTAAGTGTGTCTAACGTCTAGGGCAGAGAAAAGAAATTAATCTATAGTGTTCAATGGGATTCAATACATTTTCGTTAATACCTTTTCTTGTAATATCCAAAAGGAAATAAGAACTGCAGTTGAATTTTCTTGTTCTCTACGATGTCAGAACTTATAATGATCAGCAGGACTATTAATTCTGTACTTATCGTTATCTTTTTTCTTGAGCCATTTTCTTACAATAATTTGGTAAGTTTAATATTTCATCTCAAAATAGTAAATAAAGGGTTTAGGTATCAAATACGTGCTACCTCAACTAACATCACAGAAAAGGAAAAAAAAAAAAGGGCTTATGCATGAAAATCAAAGCCCAAGTAAACCAGAATGAGCAGCAAATGCAGCACCATTATCATTTACAAGGAAAGAAGCAGGGATGATCACCAGACAGGAGTCTCCATCAAAATTGCACATGGGAAGGACAAATAACACGAGGTTTGCCTCATGAAGTAATCTACCTGGAGGACAGTGACGTTATCTACATTTCCTTGTCTTTTCAGTCACTGAAGCACCTCCTACCGCAATCAGTAGTTATTAACATCCTATATGGGTACATCTATTAGCATACACTGGGCATACTGCCATTGAAATTCTTATGGGAAAGTGTTGCTTAATAATTATACCTAAATTTCTTTTGCAGCTGTAAATTGTGAAGGAGTTTTAATTGATGAGAGTAATGACATTCCGGTAACGAAACTATTGGGTATCGTTATCCGGTTCTGTTATGATTAGGTGGCAATAGGATATGTGATGCCATCAAGAAGTCCTTGAAAATTAATGGGTTGGAGTTTCAAAACCTTGTTGCAGTTGGCACCGACAGTGCTTCTGTGATGACAGATGTTAACAGTAGAGTGAATGCTAAACTCGTTAGAAGTTCTTCATCTGATCCTGATCAAGTGTGTGTGTCATTCTCTTACAGCTAGCTGTGTCTCATGCTGCAGCAGTCTTCCTAGGAACCTGGATTTTATGATCAGAGAGACCTATAATTGGTTCCCCCACTCTGCCATTTGCCAAGCAAGGTACAAGATCTTTTCTTTGATCAGTGATGATCAAGCTCCACTGAAATTTATACATCTAAGCCAGACTCGATGGCTGTCAATTGAATAAGCAATTGTCAGAATACTGCAGTAATGGGTTGAACTTAAGACTCACTTTGAAATGGCAAGAAATGGTGAAAGGTGTTACACATCTCAGATCCTCTATGACATGTTTTGTGGCAAGAAAAACTATGCCTTCCTAATATTCCTGAAGCATATTCTTGGAGAAGTTCAGAGCGCAAATAAGAAATTTGAAGGGGAGGTACAGGATCCAACCAGACTGCTAAATGACCTTATTCAACTTATTGATTCCATAAGTTCTAAGGTCCTCATCCCAGGCAGAAAATTAAAGGAGATTCAGTAGAGAACTACTTAGACCCACATCCGTACTTGGGGTACGAATTTGAAAAGGAGATAGCACAATGTAAGTTTCCTGATGAAAAGGATATTCGAGGAAAATGAATACAGTTTGTACTGGAGAGTTCGTGAAACAGCTTCATCAACGTTTGCCGACAATGTCCTAGCGCTACAGTCAATGTCATCAGTGAGTGCAAGTTAATGCCTTCAATGCACAAAGCCTGGAATACTAAAATCAACAAAGATGTTTACTGATAACGAAGAAATTCTCACACACATTGAGTTCCAGTGGAGGAAGTTTTATCAGGTATTGTGGAGACAGATCACTGGTTCCCTCACACTCTGGGCTGAAATATCTTCGTTCAGGGATGCAGCAGGAGAAAATTGACCTCTCTTGAGTTGGCTTGTGATGACTGCCTCACTCCAACGCTGATGTAGAGAGTATCGTTAGTCATATGAACTTCGTGAAGTCAAAGCTTCGAAATAGATTATCAAATGCTTAAATGCAATATTATCAAGTGTGGACTAAGAAATGGAAATTGAAATCATACGAGTCATCGCAACAGCAATCAGTATCTTCACACAGACCACTATGACCTCAGGACACTGAGGACGAAAAGATTGCCGATTGGAAATTAGCAGGTCTGGAATACGGTGTTTTAGTGTTAAAGCAGTCGGTCATAGCTGTTTTTAATAATTTGGCACGTCAAAGAGCAGATATAATTCGAAGGGCATTTTGTCATCTTAGTAAGTTTAGCTCTTTTTTAGCGCTTTTGGAAGTGAATCTAGCACCATTTGAAGTTTTGAGTTGGCGACACTGGTCACCGCTCACCGGTTATCAGTGTATGTATATAAGATAATCTGAAAGAATACTACGGTTCCAAGCTGAAAAGAAAGGAAATAATTGATGAACAGCAAAGTAGTGCTGTCATGAAAAGTAAATATATCAGGAAATCAAAATCAAGGACGGACGAAGATACGAAACTGATAAATGTGAAGCGAAAGAGGAGTGGGGTAATCCATTTCGACAGAGAAGACAATAATGTACTTTGTGAGAGTACTCCAAAGACATATGCAGAATTATTGTTCGACACGACAGTTGTTTCATAACTGCATAAAGAGAAATAAGATACTGGTAAGCAAGTACTTTCAATGTGCTACCACCACTTCGGACAGTCGCCAGTCTTGTTACAACACAGACCAGTGTTTAAGGGAGCAATCCATGCCAATTAACACTGACCTAATCAAACTAATTGAACCATAACCTTACTCTCAGCATCAGTTTCACCTTACCTACACAGAGCCATGTCTGAGCGATCATTGCCAAATGTCGGAGATTTTAGGTGGAAGGTGCTGGTGGCTCCCTCTTAAGACAATGTGCACAGGGGGTCATCCACGCCAATGTCCACCTCATCCTAACCAAGGATTGAAGGTGAGGTTGTGGGTGAGTTTGATGGTTAGGTTAGGGTGGACATTGGCCTGTATTTCTTTTTAAATGGTTCCCTTAACTTCTAGATTCCAAGGAACACTACCGAAAATCCAGTGAAAAACGACTTCTCATTTAAAGCATATAACTAACATAGTACACATTAAATAATCAACTAGTACTATACTGTCTGGTGATAACAAGCCTCACTAAGCACTACTTAGGTTCTTTTCACATCAGCACAAACCCCATCGGCTCCTGATGTTTCACATACATAAATACCCTTGTTTCACATCTGCGTTACTTCTAAAAATGCATATGTAGTTTTATTATATTGATTGTGGTACTATCATATGTTTTTATTAGTTTATGAACATTGCTGATCTTGGGCCATCCTTATTATGACTAACTATTGCTGAGTGATGATGAAACAGCCTAATGGCTTGTTTAATGATGTAACAGCCTGATGGCTTGTTTTATGATGTAACAGCCTGATGGCTCATGTAATGATTAATGATGTAACAGCCTTAGGGCTTGTTAAATGTATGTTATTTCATTACATACATAGGGACTAGTTACTGTCTCACCAGAAGTTGTGTTATTTCACCCTCGATAACTTCAGGCCAATATTACTTGTTAATTGGTTGTCTTACTTTTCTTAAATGATTCGGTTTCATTGTATATGAAGGAAATTCTTTTTTACATTTAATTTTCAGTTGTGTTTATAGTTTTGGAAGACCCTTATCTTTATACATTGCACTGTAGGGTGCCTGTTTTGTGTGTGACAGTCCTTTAGGATGCCAATGGAACCTCAGTCTCATTTGAGTTATGTTGCCCACTGGCCTAGATTGCTTCCTGAACACTTAATCCTCTATGATGATTTGTCCAGAGTAGTTACTCTCTGCTGTGGTACCAGTAGCACTCTGACCTCTAAATGAGATACTACAATTAGACTAAATTGTTAAGAAATCTGATTCTGGTGATAGACAATGGGTATTTGTCTTATATTGACCTCCACAGCTAAGGATTTTGCTTAAAGTTGCAGTTTCATGTCTGCAGATTTAACTAGAACATAATGCATCCTGTTGTGGTGATACTGTTTTGTATGGAGACCAGAAAAATGTTGTGGGAGCATGTTTTTGATCATTGATTTTTAGGCAGTGGATATTTCATAAAAATTGTTGGTAGTATAATAGGGAGATTCATCTGTAAGTGGAATATTAAGACAACCTGCTGTGTTCAGAAGGTTATGCATGGTCCATGGGTTGCTTCAAAGTTGTAAATGCCAGTAAGGGGACCTTAGCTAACCTAACCCGATATAATGTGTAGCCTAACCTAACCTGTGTCATATATACTGAACATAGGGAATCTGGCAGGGAAGCTTCCATGTTAAAGCTGAGTACTGATCTGGAGGCCATTGTGACAACAGTAGGGCAACATGTTTATCATGCTTTACTGTATGTCTTTGAAGCTTGGAAACTGTCTCTCACAGAAAGATGTTCCATGTGTTTCTTACAGTTTCATTCATCATCAGGTGAGAGGCTTAATGTCTTGAATTAACAAGAGTGCAGCTTCTGATTTCGAAGAGGAAATTAATTACATGTATATACTGCAATAATCTTGTTGAGCTTGGATGTGCTGTTGTTGTACTTAATAATTTTAATTTTGAGCATATGTGCAGTTTCATTATTGTCTTCTATGTATATTTTCATTATTTATGGAATTTCATCATAATAAAAGGAACCATAGAATCTGAGTTATAAGTGAATATCTGTATTGGATGACAGATATTATTTTGTTTTTGTCATTCCTGCAATAAGACTCTACTGCTGTTATTTGATTACTAAAGTTAACTGTTTTATATTTGAATTAATCTATAATGAAATAGGAAAACTTAGCACCTAATGAATTATTTAAGTCAAAACTGACAAAGTAACCTTTTATAATCGACTTGTCCTGCATCAGAGAATTCCACAGAACCCCATGGAGAAGACCAGTTTGTATTGATTGAGGATATTGCCACATGCATGACAAAACCATTGAAGATGCAGCTCCAACCAATCTATGACAGCCTATAGCTAGCAAAGTTGCCTATTTTTAATACCTGAATCAGACTGTATTTCTTTTTTATACACACTTATTTGCTGCCCAGTTAGTGATGTAGTGTCAGGAACAGACAGAATAGCAAATATAAAGAGACAGAACTGCAGTTATAAACGAGAGGTAAATCATTTGTTCATTTGGTGGACATTTTGGGCAAGGAAGGTTGCACAGGTTGAGTTAGGTAGGTGAATGTAGCAGTGAATCAGGTTAGCTTAGCATATCTTTTTGAGAATAAAAATGTGAGATTTACCAGCCATTTTACCCTGTATGGTGGCACTTTATTTGATTCTTTTATTTTCTATATTGATTGAGATGGCATGGGCAAAACATAATCTATTCAAGGCCATATCTGGTGAAGAGGAAAAGAATGAAGAAATTAGTCAAGGCTCCTCTAGTGTTTGTAGTCCTGACTTCTAAAGGTCACGAGGTTTTTGGGAGAGGAAATATGGAAGAAGGAAGAGAATTCCACATTTTCACTATTTAAGGGAAAAAGGAGAAATCACGACTGTCAATCCTCATGTGGCCAGTCTCCATATAGGCAGGGATACATGCAGACAGTTTATTCAAGCAGTGACCAAATTAATACCTATAGAAAAGGCATAGGAGAGCAACATAATGGATGACAGAAAGGGTTGGTTACTGACAAGTGATGCCTGGAAGGCTTTTAATTGGTGTGCTTGGAAAGCTTTTGATTTTGCATGGAAGGCTTCTTTTTTTGTCCTCCAGGGTTAAAAATCTTAGACTCTTTAAGCTGCTTCGATCATTTTGCATGTCAGTGTAAAATGGTATGGGGACTGGCTAAGATGACTTTTCTGGATACACCAGGCTTTTCCTTCTTCAAACAGGGTTCTGCTGAAAGCCTTATCATCCCAAGATGTTATTATTTCATTGGTTTGGTGAACAGATTGAAGGAATCCCCAAAGACCTATACCATGGAGGAATCCTCTGACTTAGTTGATGTTTTGGACAGATGCCACAAACCATGGGTAGGGTTTTTGGAAAGATCCCAAGTCCTTGCATATTAGTGTTAAGGAAATGTGGGTTCCATGGTTCTTCATATCCCTGAATGTCTTGGCTCCAGGGTGCAAAATTTTCTGTGGACAGCACAACTGCAGTTCAGTGTCAAAAAAAGCTTTTATAGAGCACTTTTTCAAAAAGAAGAAGTATCATAGTTGACAAGGATGTTTATTCATTCATATATTTAGGAAGAGGCATTCAACTATGTCCTTTCTTTAAGGGTAAATGTACTGTTGGCTCTAATTTCCTTGAAGCAAATGCCTCTTTTTACCAACTTGTGTGTCTGATGTTTGACAAAGGGCAGTTGCTGTGATAGCTATCTGGATTGGTTGGAATCAGATTTATCTCTTTTCTATAAGTAAATCACTTAGAAAGAATTTTCCAAACTATATGATTTTTCAGAGCTGAATGACTTTGGTATCTGCAAGTGGGAGAGACATTCTTGGTACCAGAAATATTTCCACTATGCATTTCCCCTTGGCTGATTAGGCAAGTGACCTGACTCAGTCTGGAATCAGTAGCAAAGCATCAAGATACTTGTTTAGTTTTCTAACTTACATGTATGAATTTTCTTAAACACTTTTGTAACCTGAACACAAGGGAACATTTGACAATAAATAGCTTCATAATATTCTTGTATCTACTCAAGACATTGTCAATCAGTTTTAAAAGCTTTTGAACTCAAAGATGTGGATTCTTCTGATATTTCTGAAGCTCTCTGTAAGAGTTCTTGCATTTCCCTTTCATATCAGGAAAAAAATGCTCCATTAGGTCCCACTGTCATTAATGTTTGACACCTACCTGGGCTAGATCTGAAGTTTTTGAGTAACCTTGTTCCCCAAGTGGGGATTGGGTAAGGTCTTGGTGTCATTACGATGTCTCATGCTAAGATCTTCCCAACCTGGAATTTTGGCAAGATAAACATGTAAGCTTTGAATTGCCCTTTATTGTTTCTTGGAAAATATTTTTTTTTTCAAATTCAGCCTTTTGTTTGCTCAAAAATTCCAGCGAATAGCTTGAAATCTTCAGAAATTAGGAATGGAAACCCATTTTATTTGTTTAACCAGCAGTTGAAACTTTCACCTGAGGGAACATATATTTAGTTTTGGTTGTGAAGACTGGTTTTGTTGGCTCAATTTGGCCTGTATGAGAAAGCCATAATGTTGAAAGGGTACTTTTCCTGGAGGAGTCTTACAGAGGGTTTTAACGTTCCTCTGGATGCCAAGGATCAGTCTTATAGGCATTGGGTTTGTTCTCTTTTGGGCAGAGGATCACTAATGTGCTACAAGAAAAACTATGATTGTGGTCATCTTTTCTTTTGGTTGAATTTTTTTTTTCTCTAATCCTGCACTTCCTTGCTGTTATGCTCTCATAGTGCATGGGAAAACCAACCCCTGAGGAGAAGAATGAGTTTTGAAGAACAAAAAACTCTTTCTCCAGGGCAGTGTCTTACAAGAAAAATTTCAGATTGTTTTCCCAACACTTTCAAAAGACTTCTCTTAATTGACATTAGTCACTTGGTCTGACATCTTTTTTCCAAAGAATAATGAAATGGTCAACTTGGTGAAGCCTGACAGTGGAATGATTATATCACAAATGTATTGTTGCCACCAACTGAAGAGGTGCACACCTGGAGTGAGCTAAAGTCGCTACTACTAAATAAGTGGTTAGTAAAGGGTGAGAAGCATTTGCCTCTAAGGAATGGGGTTAGAGGCTTTTAAGCCCCAGAGATCAAGGAGATTTTCTAATAGGTCATGAGAGAAACGGTTTTTCACCTTTCAAAACTCAATTCTCAAATTAAAATGAAATATTCAAATCAAGGAATAAACCTGCTTTAATACAGTCCTAGAAATGTTTCCCATCAGAACATCATACTTTGTCACAGTTAAGACACTCAAAGGATTTCATTAGTCTCGTGGAAAATTAGAGATTTTTTACCCATGAATGAGGCTTTTCTAACCTTTTATGCAGGTACATACATCTCCTGGTGCTTCTGAAGAATGGGTGTTTATTCAGGCAAAGGCAAAAGGAATCTTTCTATGCAATGAAAGAACTCCAAATAATAAAACACCAAAGAAATGGATAAAATATGGAGCAAATAGTGCTTGACTCATCTACACTTGACAGTATACTCTGGCATTGTTTCCATGCCACTGTTAAAGGCCTTGTAACTGAAAAACACAAGTAAACGTTGTACAAGGAGGCCTTAGACATCTTTCACTGCCATCATAGATAAGATGAAATTCAATAGATGGTGTGAAAGCACAGATGCCAGATATGCTTAAGGTCCCATTTACTGAGCAGATGTAGATCTAAAAGAGGTCTGGCTTAATGGGTCAAGCCACTGTAAGAAAGTAAAATTTCACTATACATCAAGGAGTTGGTACTTCTTTCAAAAACAGGGCTGACTGACAAAGCCAGTGGCTTCTTCCTTTTGTTTTCAAAGGGAATTACTCACTTAATATGATTAGCAAAAGAGTTCTATGGGTTTCTTTAAGAAAATTTATCTGATATCTCTGCTCAGATGTGGTCAAGCTCCTGTGCATTACTGAGTATATCACTTTCAGAAGGGGATGATCTAGATCAGAACCAAATTGTAATTTAGGATAGTTTTTCATAGGCACCACTTCCTCCCTATAGGTATGCTCTTTGATGCTCACAAGGCTCAGCACAGAGGTGAAAAATGTAGATCTTGAAGTGGGAAAAAATTTCTCCTGGAGGTAGAGCCCTTTAAACCTCAATTATTTTCCCGTCCCCTCCTCTCCCCTATCTCTTCCTCAAGACAACCTCAGTAGTCTCTACACACACTGGCCTGGGGCACAGACTCCGGGGAATAATGATTGATATGGGTTGGAAGTGATGTTTTATGCTCATGATTTGCTGCATTGTCATTGGGCCTCTGTAAGCAAGCATTATCTGTCTGCATGTATATTAGGTGAAAGTAGTGGACACTCCCCATTTAGGAGGTTAAAGCAGTATTTTGACCCCTCTGTGAGCAAACACACACTAATGCTCATAGGAATTGATATCTGGTAGATAAATGTTTTTTCATTCTTCAGAACCTACTTTTTTGCTATTTTCTATAATTTTTTGTAAAAAAATTGTGTAAACATCACTATATATATATATTAAGCTAATAAAGTTGTGTGACATTCTCTTTAGGAAATCTTCGGTGTGAATCATAGTGGGAGAGTGTCTTTCACGTGGTTTTCTACCAGTGCACAAGAAAAACCAAACTGTAATGTTGGGACAATTGGTCATGTTGACCATGGGAAGACTACTCTCACAGCAGCTATTACAAAGGTTCTTCAGAAGGATGGACTTTCTGCATTTGTTTCTTATGACCAGATTGATCGGGCACCAGAGGAAAAACTGCGAGGAATAACAATCAATACAGCGCACGTATCTTATTCCTCATCTTTCAGGTGAGTTTCCTTGCAGATGACCCAAACATCTTTATATACTTAACATAAGGCTAGATTTATGGAGTACTTACATAATTTTTATTTGTAATTATTGTAAAATATGACTTACAAGCCACTGTTTTTTGTGAATGTGCCATCCTCTTAATTTTAGTCTACATTAGAAGCAAAAAGTGTTTCAGTATGAGGGAACTTCGAGTCTAGACTAGGTACGCTGAGAGTGAAATAGCTCTTGACCTCTTTTCCAAGTGACGTGTTGAACTGCAGATTAAGATTACCTCAGACACAGTAGTAACATGTAGGAGTATGAAGAACCATCACAAATGACCAGTTACCAGTGTTTAGTTACTCACACATGCAACAAAAATTTAACCCTGTTGCTAACACTATATTGCAACAACTTAACCTAAGTTTTTATACACAGTAGGAGTCAGAATTCATTGTCTAGAACACGTGAACCACAGGGGTGGATGGAACATTCATTTCATGCAGTTAAGGCACAGAAAAATCTCTCAGATCATAGTTGATTCTCTGAGCCTACAGTCCCCACAACCTAAACCCTACAGGTATTGGTAGAGTACTACAAGGGTTAAGCACAATTCCTATCCTTTTAATATTTTACCCAGACTGTGTGCATGTTACTCACATGAGGGTGGTGAAGGCTGAAAGACTTCATATTTTCCAAGGAGGGTCTTGAGATTACTGCTGACCATCTGTCAATTGGGTGGGGAATCAGGTTCGATGAGGCAGTCAATAGGGAACTTTTTGGATTGGTAGATGTAAGTGTAAGGTTCAGAAAAAAGTAGTGTTCAGAATTAGTGTTTGATAGCAAAGAATGAGATTTTACAGAAGGAGACATGGAGGCTGATGAATCATCCTTGAAGGTTTTGGTGGAACAGTATTTATCACTGGTATAAGATGGATTAGTAAAGCAGGAAGATGATAAAGTAAATCACAGGTAATTTTTGAACTGGAAGAAGACCACATCAAAGACATTGAGGAAAGGATGGGCAGGGAAAGAGTGCAGATTAAAAAAGACTATAAACATGTTGTAGAGGCTGTAGACATTTAGATCAATCTTGGAGGCATTACTGTCTACTGGCTGTTTATGGTTAAACCATGGGTTAAAATAATCATTGTCGATGAAAAGGAGTACAGTCTCATTGAGGAATTTCTCACTGTTAAAGGAGTCCACCATTTCCCTGTTTCTAGAAGCAGTGCAGCCTTGAAGCTGCACGACATCCTTCGGACAAAGGGGTCTTGGCTGTATATATTAATAATAAAGTAATATAGATCCCTGAAGGTGTTAATGGACCTTGTGTGCATGAGTTTACATTGCAAGTGGGGGAAAATCACCATCTGGTCAAGGAGCTTCTTACGTCAGGAGAGTCCACCATTTCCCTACTACCGATTGTGGAAGCTGTAGGAGCCCTGTTAAAAAAAGAAAAAGTAAATCTCTGAATGATTGACAATTTCCAGTCATCAAAACCCCAACCATACTAGGATATACGTAAGAAGCTCTTTTAGGGTGGTTGGGTATTTAAAACGTGGATGCAACAGAAATTTAGGAATGAATACAATTAAGTGTTTTTTGCATGGATGTGGTATGAATGGAATCATTGGTCTCATTTGTGAATCTGATTTATAATTATCTGCAGTGTCAACAATAAAGGTCACCAGCGGACATTTATGAAGCAACTTGATGTGAAAAAGCCTATGTCACTGTGATAGTTCATGTTTCTTTTTATCACATTTTGTATATTGTGTTGAGAATGTATATGAGAAATTTTAGAGGCTGTACCTGCATGATCCACTGAATGGAATGGGAAGAGGACTGGATGATGATAGGCAAAGAAGTATTGTGCATTAGTGACATACTTCTTATCATTGGATGAGCATCATGCTCAATTGAAAGATTAAGTTTGATGTACTAAAATGTATGAAGACAAATATATTTATAGGTACAAATTCACTCATGCTACTTTTATTTATCATCCCATTTTTATGCCTTCCCATGCTGAACCTCTAATAATTTATCCCATTTTTATGCCTTCCCATGCTGAACCTCTAATAATTTATCTTCTCTGAACCTGTTTACCCTTGTACCTTTTTTTTGGGGGGGGGTACTTATTCTTGCCATTTTTTGTTTTCAGAAAAGAAACAATCCTATGATTTATTATATTCAGTTTTGTAACTTGTGTATTTGTTAATTACAGACACTATTCCCATACTGACTGCCCAGGGCATGCTGATTATGTGAAGAACATGATTTCTGGTGCATCACAAATGGATGGGGCTATCCTTGTTGTTGCTGCGAATGATGGTCAAATGCCACAAACTCAAGAACATATCATGTTGGCAAAGCAAGTTGGAGTGGAGAAAGTTGTTGTATACATCAACAAAGCTGACCTAGTGGATGAAGATGTACTGGAATTGGTGGAGTTGGAGGTTCGAGAATTGCTTGAAGATCATGGTTTTGATGGTAATAATGCTCCCATTGTGAATGGATCTGCTCTTCTTGCTTTACAAGGAAATCAGGGACCATATGGAGAGAGCAGTATTCACAGACTAATAAAAATCTTAGATGAATACATACCAGTTCTAACACGAGATCTTACCGCTCCTTTCTTGCTTCCTGTAGACAATTACTTTAGTGTTCCAGGCCGTGGATCAGTTGTTACTGGGACTCTTAAACAGGGTATTATCAGAAAAGGAAGTGAGGCTGAATTGCTCGGATTCAATCGTCGGATCAAGACTGTTGCAAATGATTTACAGGTAAGATGTATGCTGATATTAGTGCACCAAATCAAACTGTTTTAAAGGGTTTAGTACTAAATTGGCTGATTTTTGTAGAAATGAGTAGATGCAGCAAGTGTGTGCTCTATATTAGACTATTTGAAAGTTTTTTTTAGAATTCAGTAAATTAAATTATGCCTACTTTGCTCTCAGTTCAACTAACTACTTTTTTAGCTTCATTCTCATCTTGGTTTACAAAATTACTACTAATTCAAAATTCTGTATTCTCTTTACCCATTATTCTTTGTGGCGACTTGGTTAGGTTCATTTATAATGTCGTGGATGAGGAAGATATAAAGTTTGTTATGAGGTTAGGATGAACTTGGCCTGAATATTATTTTATCATTGCTTCACAGCCCTCCCCACTACCAAAAAATTATTATTTCCAGAAAGTAATTCATATATTTTTACAATACATTTTTCCAAGAAAATATATGGTAGTAGAAGGATAACAAAGAGAGGAGAGTGTTATGGAATAAACAAGAGTGAATATGTCAGCAGTTTTGATGCTGTAGATCTAGAATAGCGATGGGTGATTTAATGTGAAAGGATGTGGTAGTTGAGGGTAAAATTAGGAGGCATGAGGTATTCAGTGAGGTGAATGGAAATATTTAACAGATTGTGGTGCGTTCTGAAAAAGAGCCAATAATCATGAATACTTAGTGTAAAAAGATGTAAGTAGAATGTTAAAAATGGGAGAGCATTATAAATTCAAAGGCATGCAGAAGAGAAGCTCTTGGATTTGAATGTGCTGAGAGAGTCAGGGATGTGTGATCATTACCTGATGGAGGCAAGGATGAAAATTTGTAGAGGCTTTCAGAAAAGAGGAAATAGGTGAGAAGGTGTGAAAGTGAGCAGGCTTGAAAATGAAGCTTATGTGAAGGGATATCTGGAGAGGTTGAGCATAAATTGGCAAAAGGTGATAATAAACAGCTAGGGAAGTGGTTGATGAGTGGAAGATATTTTGGGCAGCAGTGGTAT
>JAUTXX010172351.1:399-15383 GCA_032273605.1 Panulirus laevicauda | reverse complement strand
ATCTAGAAATAACTTACAAGGTCATAAGATGAGCTCTGGAAAAACAAAAAGTCAAAGATTTGCTTTCTGAAGAGCTACAGTAATAACAGTGAGATTGATGTGATAAATGCTGTAGTGGTATTAAAAAATCAAAGTATAAATATTGCTAAGCCAAATGGATTAATTGCTAATGTTTTATATACAATCATGGAGTTTGCAGATTGAGATATTCACATATAATAGGGTGCTCATGATGGTTTCATGCTTTGAAATAAGCACTACTTTCATCATGGTTGGTGGTTGGTTCAATAACTCGTATGAAATCTACAGTGAATGCCTTTTGCCAAAGATAGGAATCATAACTCATCAAAGTTCCTATATAACATAATTTCAGATTTGAATGTTTCTTTAATAAAGCATGTTCATTTCAATCAGTTTAAACATCAATCTGAAACCAGAGTTATTGGGAATAAAGAGTTTCCCAAACCATTAACAAAGATAGGACAATGTACATGTAATTGATAGACAAGTTTTAAATATTCATCCAAATTACAAAAATATATGTACTAAGACCATCTTCACATGGAATTTAATCATTAACAAAGTTTTCAAATCAAAAATTGTACTGGCATTTCAAAAATCATTCTCCAAATGACTTCATCATCAATTAGCCATTCTATGCTTTTGAAAATATTACATATAGTTTAGACATTTTATCATACTTCATCTTTAAGCAAAAGACCTTTACAAATATTCCTCTGGAAGTTAATCATATCAACATTATGATAATAACATGGAAAATCAAATAATTTCAAATGAGCTGATAATGTACAGAGCAAAGATATTTACCGGTATGGTCTGTGGTCAACAGAACCTTAAAACCTATTGGCAAGGCACACTCATAATTGTAAAGAATTCTGAAGTGTTTTTAAGAAATGAATCTGTTCCTGGCACTAACTCACTAACACTAGAAATGGCAATTCAAGTATGTAAATGATAGTGACAGGAGAATCGGCACATACAGTGACTTGCTATACATTGTATGCATATGAATAACAATGTAATAATGAACGACATGTACCGTATTCAAGTACTGTAGTAATTACTTCCTATCAGTGTCTCATGACAAGCATATTTCTTCATATACATCACAAAAAATCAAACCATAAAATTGGAAAAAACTGCACAATGAATATTAAAACAACTAAAAGTAAGGACAAAAATGTAAATCTAACTTAAGCTTTACTGGTAAGTTTTATGGTATCTTTCAGTCTACAAGGAGGCAACCTTCCTACTTTGAATGAATAGCCTAGTTGAAGACTTGAATGTAACAGACCAACCAGCAAAGATTAAACAAAAACAAATATCTTCCTGCATGACCTGGCTTCAGGCCTGACCCTCATGTCACTCAAGACTAGGTCAAGTCACATCTTTGTCAAATAATTACCAGTGCAGATGAACAGAAATGATATAACAAAACTAAAAACTGGGAGATCAACTGACTTAGAGCATATAACATAAAATTCAAACCATAATTCATCAAATTGGATCATGTTCTAAAAGAAATCAAAAAGCATAGTTCTGACCACTAGAAATTTGAGAAAATATCTATTATGCCTATAACAAAAATGTCCAGCTCTATGTATCCATACCATCATTTCATCACCATAAGCCTAACACTTTTTTAACTTGAATTAAAACTTCAAAAACATTTAGGATTATACATCAATAAAAAACTGAGGACTTCTAAAGAAATAAAATTATGATGTCCTCATAAGGACTACATTTATCAAAGAACTGTAACAATGGAGTGAAAGAAAGGTACAAAAATATTAAGTGGGTTTATTTGCCAGTCAATATTCCATCTGTTTCTTGAAATTAACCATGGTGACTTCAGTGGATGGATTCCCAAGCATTAGTTCACTCGGAATATAATCTATTTGGTAACTACTTAAAAAGACATTTTTTTGGCATTTTTACAAGGCCATGAGGAGCAGCAGATACACTGCACTGTTTATGACAGCTTTCATCTAACAAAAAAATCTTTATATGGATGAAACAGAATTTTTGTTTTACAAGCCTCTCCATCCCTACCCCTCCAATTATTTAGTACTTTATCTTAAAGGATACCTCTTGTAAAATTTTTATAATCTTTATTTCAGTTTCAAAACTATAGTCCATAAGTCAAAAATTCTTATTCAAAATAAAAAAAAAAATCATATTTCAATAATAACTACTATAAACTGGTATTCATTACACATTACTAATTTTTTTCTTATTCATCACTTACTACACTTTTCTTCACATAAAATTTTCAATATTAGTCTCAAAGACTATAAGAAAAAGGTGTCACTTAGTTTTATTCTCTAACACCCTGCAAAAAGAATATTAAATAAGTGACTTACTACTTACAGAGTAGGCATAACCCTTGAAAATGAGAAGAGGATAAAAAGAGCAGTCTGTGATATTCCACATATCATAGCATGAATTGGTTGTAAAGGAATTTTGGCTTGGTATAAGACAAATCCAACAGCAGCACTGGTGGCTGCACACATGACAAAGGTAGTGCACATACCAATTAGTAATATACACGCTGCTGAAAACCTGTGGATAAGAGCAGTATTTTAGTTTCTATTTATTTGCACACTGAAGGCATCAAATTTTCATTTCATTATTAAGAAACTCACAAATCCTCTGCAAGTGTACTGAGTTTTGGTGCTAGGACTCTAAGATAAGTAGAAAATGTGCAGGCAACTGATGTGTGTAGGGAACATTCTACACACACAACTTACACCAAATGCAGCAATTCTGTTTTGATTAAGATTTGTTTCTACACTGTCTCAGTGGGTCATGCAAAAGGATTGT
Organism: Panulirus laevicauda; assembly: GCA_032273605.1. Lineage (NCBI taxonomy): Eukaryota > Metazoa > Arthropoda > Malacostraca > Decapoda > Palinuridae > Panulirus > Panulirus laevicauda. The sequence continues at coordinate 12,539 of JAUTXX010172351.1, read as the reverse complement.
GAGTCTTCCCTTTCTCAAGCCAATCAAAAGCCATGATTTCCTAATGATTCATCAACCTTCAATGGTGGCATGACCAGCTAATGTCATTTCTACTGACATTCCAGCTCATCAGTCTCCACACCATCAAAGGCTAGTCTGAGGTAAAAGGGTGAAAGAGCATTGCATGCAAGTCATTCCAGTTGAAACAGTTACAAGAAAGAATGGCTGTTCTCCTCAACAAAACTATCATTTGCTAGAGATGTGTGAAATAAAAAGACAGACAGCCTTATAACTAAAAGGGAAGCCTAAGCTTCACTCATAAATGTTCATGTAGTCTCTTTCTAAAATTCAATGTTATCCACAAATATGTTCATCACAGACTAACTCCATTCCAAAACTCTAAAGTATATACGGTGAAACATATCAGAAAAGAAAATGGCAACCTGACAAAATAATTTTTCAAATACGAAAAAACTATGATGAAAATTAAAAACTGAGATTAAAAATGATGACATTTAACACAGATATGACAAACATAAATCTATAATGAAAATCAAAAGTAATAAGCTAAATAAGTAATATCTTGGCCAAGGTTTATGATATGAATCATACCCTCATAGACCAATGATAGCTCATCACTAGTCAAATATAACTCAAACCATGGCGAGGAAGAGATATTGCAGTAACACCTCAATGCTGGTTACACCTGCATGAAAGAAAGTGACAGACTGCTAGGAATGGAATACACGGTGTTTGATGTTGGCCAAAAATCTACAAGATAGAGATTCTAAGTTCTATGCGGACAAATTTAGTCTTCTTAATAGTGAATTGGTTCCCTAACTTATAAGTTACGTTAAAGAAAACTTCTGAAGATTGAGATTCCGTGTAATATCTAAGGAAAAATCTTTGTGAAGGTGGATGAATGGATGTTAATCAAACTTCAAAAAAAAGTGAAAACATCACACCAGCTTGCATCAAAATGAAGTGAATGTCAATAAAAATTGACTGCCTTAGTAAATAAACACACTGAGGAAGCAAAAAGAGAAGCAGAAGAAAGAAAATCAAGAGAGAGAGGAGCAGTGGATCAAAGAATAATAGGAAATAAAAAGTTCTAAAAACAAATGGCAAACTGCTATGTGGGAATGTAGGGTGACTGAGGGCCAAAGATGCAATGAATGTAAAGAAAGCAGACTCTTAACACTACTTCTCTATGGTAATGAGAAAGGCATCTGAAAATGTTGGGATAACCACTTCAAGGAGATGCAACGTGAAATCTGTTAGGTGATGTAATAGTGAAAAAGGAGTATGAAAATGTTGGATTATCCACATGCAATGTGACTTACACCAAAGAAACACTCAGAACAGATACAGCAGTCCTTTAATTTCCCCATACTAATGCTCCCTTTGGTAAATGATATAAACTAATTTGTAACATATAAATTTTTGATCTAATAAAACTGACAATAATGTCATATTACAGCACTGGTAAGTTTACAATATTCCTGCAGCTAAATCATTTCAATTATATCAATCAATTTTTCTACTGAATTTCCTTACCTTCCATATTTATGTCGTCTGAGCATCAAAAATGCAATGATGGCTGATACAATGTGGATAAATAATATGGAGAAAAATGCCCAGAGGAATATCTCCCGCCATAGATCAGGGAAAGATTCTAATTCTTTTTTCGAAAATGCCTCAGCATATGCTGCTGTTTCACGTTGGGTGCTGTAGGCAACAACAGCCTTTACACCCTGCAGAACTCCAGCAAAAGGACCCCAAATCACTAGTGTTGTGATGGCCCGCAACAGTACCACACCAGGACACCATCCCTTAAGGTGCATTTTCCTCTTCATACATTCTAAGATCTGAAAAACATAAATGAAAATACAGAAAACAACCTTTGTCTTGTATCTACCCACAATTACATGATACTGCAACATAACATACCAAAACCATATAACATTGCTATCAATGATATTTCATTTGCTTTGTGCTCCCTTTCTCACTAAACGTACAGAATCTGCTTCTAGTTGCTATACTAAATATGTATAATCACCTCATCAAAGCAAGATTCTGTTCATACTTTGTATGAAGTGACATATTCTCAATGTGTAAAGCACTAATCTTTTGCAGATAATTTTTACTCTGGAGATATTCATTAGATGAGGGCAGTAACTATCCCCTGTATAATGGTAAAGGGAATGAGATGTAGGTTCTGAAACCTGAAAAGCCATTTCTCTAACACAGGCAGAGTCCTATGAATATCTGAAAGCAGACATATGTGGTGGGGTTAACACAATTTTACCCCTAAATGTAGTATGTCCATTTATGTTGGAGGCTCCAGTCACAAATAAAAGTCCACATCAAGACTGCATCTTAATTGAAATATATAGAGGATTATGAAAGGAAAAATGTAGCAACAAGGGAATCTTTTTTACAGTTTTAGAGAAAGTAAAAATCCTGTCTTTTAAAATGAGCCAGATTCTAGTTTTCGGGAATGAAACGAGATGGTGGAGAGTTCCAAACTCTCAAGATGTAGGGAAAGAAATAGTTATGAAAACGGCCCACCTTTGAGATGCCAACAGCCATACAGTAATCATGTAACACAGCAGTTTGCCAAGTATTGCATGGTCTTGCTAGCGGTAGAGGCACACAAGCAGACAGCTCTTGGTAGCAAAAACTGAAATAATGTTTACAGAAGAGGGAAAGTGAACCAACATTGTGGTATAGAGCAAGAGGGTCAAGTTCTAAAGTTAGCCTGGGACAGTTTAAGAGTTGGACTGCTTTTGACTTAACTCAGTCAAGTAAGGATGCAGAGCTAAAACCACTCCAGATTAATAAGCAGTACTCCGTACAAGTAAAAATCAATCGTTTGTAAAAATGGACCAAATGTCCAGAAGAAAAGATGTTTCGACATCTAAATAGGATACCCAGGTTCTTTCAGGTATACTTAGCTATTTCCATGATGTGGGGTCTCCAAGAAAGAGTGGATGTTACAGGCCTACCATGTGGGGTCTCCAAGAAAGAGTGGATGTTACAGGACTACCATGTGGGGTATCCAAGAAAGAGTGGATGTTAAAGTACTACCAAGTATGTTCACTGAGTCAAAAGGAGGAATTATAGAATCATCAAAGGATAAACAAAAGCTGTGAGGAGTTCTCAATAGATAGATGGGTAGAAACTGGGTCTTGGAGACATTCAACTTAACTAGATTTCATCTATGCCACCGAGATATCCTGCCCAAGTCTAAGTTTATTGAAGAAGCTGTGTTAAGACGAGTTGCAGATCCACTGAGAGAAGAAGGCACAGAACTGAAGTATGTGGATGAACGCAGTGTTGAGTCATCAACGTTTGAGTGCACTTGATTATTTGTGCAAGAGAGAAAACAGCTGAAAAAAGGAGCTAGCCAACTAAACATCTATAGATGTGTTTCACAAGTACTCATGCAATTTTGAAAAATTCCATACAAAGCATGGGGAGTGGATTTAACAAAAACTTTACCCAAGTCAAACATCAAGATAGCTGTGCAGATACATGAACAAATGGAATATGCAATCACTCTGGAGCTTACAAATCTTGTTAATGGTACCCTATTGAAAACAATATACATCAATCTAACAGAAAACAAGATATGAAAGAGTACAAGAGTAGAGTGTTCTTTTTTCACTTAATGGAAGGATAGACTCCTGTTACAAAAAAATTTAAAATTTTCTAAAAAACAAATAAATTACTGAATGCTTATCTTATCAAAAGTAAACATAATAACAGAAGAAGCTAATTACTTTAAAATGTGTATAGGAAATCTCCTATTGTGTTTGGGTAGCTTTAAGTAAAATAGCTGCCAGCACACTTTTAATCACAATCACATAAACACTGAATAAAAATATTACCTCTTCAACCAATGGTCTCTAGCCCTTGCCCTTCAAAAACAGCAACACCAATCACCAAACCATGACTACTGAGCTTGGAATGTTATGATACTCTAAGTTTACTTCATCTCTTGGATGACTGTTCAAGTTTTAACATCCTCATGAGAAATGCAGTATCATCAGATTACCATTTAGTGGCTAAGAATCCACAGATCTGACTCTTTATATACAGGAGTACGTCTATATTTTCCACAAAACTCAATAAGTCTGATCTAATAAAGATATATCCATAAAATGAATCATTACAAATCATTTCAAATGCCACAATACAGAAAATCATGTATCACTGTATGAGTGGATTAAGTGTGGCGATGACTTGACAACTTAGGATATGTGCCCTTTAGGATGGATTTTAGAAGTTGACAAATGCTAACATTTCCCAGTCTCTTACTAAATCTGCATTAAGCTTCATTTTTCCAGAAAATATGGTACACTTTCCCCAAATGAAAATCAGTTATCTTCTGTAATCCCCTTAATAATTACATAAATTATTAACAAAGAACATTTTTAGATAAAACCTTTAAAAAATATGAAGGCCTCCTTGACACCTCCAGATAGAATGACCAGTGCATGATAAAAGTTTAGGCTGTAGCATCTGGTAACAATACATGAGATGCCTCTAAAAGCAATGCTGGTTGTTTCTTTCACCGTGTGACAGAAGCAGCTAATCTAAGAATTTTGACTATACATCCAAGCCAGAATGAACAGAAAAATAAGGAACGTATATGAACCAACTGCAGTGAATGGTTTAATATAACACTATGTGAAACATTTTAAGAAATCACGAGAACCTATAAAATTCTCACCTAACTCGCCACACCAAGGGATATTTACCTTGATATTCAATGTTACAGTTGAAATATACCAATGACATTGTCATTTTCTTCCTCCTGCCACATGGTGTAGAAAGTTCAGTAGAAGTTGTGGCATTCGCTGAGACCCAATTGCGAGGAAGCAAACACACACAGCACCAAAACTGTAAGATAACTAACTGTAAACATGACCAAAACACAAATAATTTTTCCAATACTGCAACATCAATAATAAGATAAATTTTGGCAAATGGCAAAGCTAGGTGAGGGTTTTCATTGAATCTCATGATGTTTATATGTGTTTAATATAATTTTCCATGACAACCTCACATTTTCCCTGATTTTTATAGCCCTCACCACTACAGTAATGTTAACATCACTCATCCAGTCTTATGTTAATATCACTCATCCTGTCTTAATGCATTCTCAACAGAAATCCAACCATTCCATAAGTAACCACCATACACCATACTTTATAGTGAGTGACAAACTACACTTTTTGCAAACAAACAACCTATCAACTACTGCTATTTATCATCATTGGATGGAAGAGGGGTGAAATATGAACTCAGGCTACGTATCAAAAGAACCTTTGAAAATCGAGTGAGCTTGTTCTGCATTGAAAGTGTAGTTTAAAAAAACTATAAAAGTTGCAGAGCATAATTCAGAGTATTCCATTTAATTTTGAAATATAAATATAGTCCTGGTGGTGTTAACTTTAAATACCAAAGAAAAGTAAGTTCTATCAACATGAACGTAAGCAAAACACTCAAAGAAAGTTAAAAGAACCTATGAAAACCTCATCTTACCTCCCCTAACAGCAGAAATTTAACTTATTTTTCTTATCGAAAGAAACTGAATGATTGTTATAACACAACTGATATTTTCAAGCTGCTGCTCAATCTAGCCGGGATTAACAAGTCCAACCCATCTGAAAATCAGAGAAATGCTGCTGAATGTCAAAAGACAACAAACCAAAGTCACAAAATCACCTGCTGCACACCAATTCAATGTTTGTAAATGTATTTCTGTAACATGCTTTGATACTTGGGTAAGGTTATGTGATATTTTCATTGGCTCAGTTGATATCATACATGTGTTTTACCCATTCTTAACATTAATCAACCTCACATTTTTCTGTAACACACATAAACCCCAGTGCAACTGCCTTAATTAGTATCATTCAACAATATTTAATGCTCTGAAACAGTCAGTATTTTCTCTAAACACTACACTAATATTGCAGACCACATTACTCAATATCCAAAGCTAACACCAGTGAAAAGCTAACAATAATTTTACTTAGTATTCTAACTAGTATAAACATTACCTTCCTTCTACATAAGATAATAATGTTACATGACGAAAATGCACTTTTACCATACAATTTTGCATTAATTCATCATTTTAGCTCCATGCTGCTATTAGCTTTTGCTATCGAGTAATACTGTCCTTCATTACTAATGTATTACATTTTAGAGAATTCAAAAATAGATGTGGAACGTGATTTTCAGAATTTTATTTCACTGACAAATATCAAATACGGTCATGATAGAATATCAGAGAAACCATGGAGTTCATGAAAGTTACAGTAGACAGTCCACTTTTAAAAATCGACAGTAGACAGTCCGCTTTTAAAAATCGACAAAGTATGAAACCTCAATCTCCCAGGCAGTCAAGATTCTTAATAACGTTGAATATTCTAGTCAAAATATACCATTCACACCCATGACAGCACTGTGCAAATAGCGTGGAATGTTAGCAAACAAATGACACATTAAGGGGCCAATTTTTCCTCAGCAGGAGATGATTTTCATGGTGGTATATCTCTGCTATCATTAAATCTACTAGATGAAGATTTTGTGAGTTCTGTTGATATTTTGCAGATGCATTATCAACTTTTAAATCAGCCACACATTTCCAAGCATAACCCTCACTACCACAGCCTTACGTAAACATTATTCAATTAAATAAAAATGCTCTAGATCACATCTCATAAGTTTTAATGTATTCTCTAAACACTACACTAACACTAGGGATCTCAATCACAATATCCAAAGCTATCAATGATGTGGAGCTAAACATAAATTGCCAGTTCTGACTCCTTATGCATCACTCACACACCTTTAAACTATGGTATTTGCTTCATTGAAAACAATAACAATAACAGAGAAAAGTGAAATCCATTTTTTTTTACCATAAGTGTTGCCAGAGAAAAAGGAGATTAATACTTAATACAATATATATATATATATATATATATATATAACTTCTCTTAAAGATCACATTATAACATGGGCTTTAAGCTTATGGGTGTAAATCAGTTTGGACCTGGTTATGTGGATGTCATTCACATCTAGCAAGAAATAACTGCAAGGTAAAGAGAGGAAATGGTGATGAAATGGCAGTCTGACGTATAAAATGGAGAAAGATTAGGGTTTGAAAGAGAATACTTCATCTGGAGAAAAGGAAGTCAACACTATCAGATAAGATATCTTTTAGTGACACTAATAGTTTGATATGATTTTTAACAGTATGCCATTAATACAGATGCAACCCTACAACACATCTCTAGTGAAGGATTTCAAAGTATCAATTTGGAAACTCTACAATTCCCATTACTTACATCAAGTAAGAAGTTATATTTACCAGTCATGATACGAAGTTATGATCCCAACTCACTCCATGATAAGCTATGACAATAATTTCAAAACATGTCTATATACTTTATGGAAAATAGGTTCCTAAAATAATCATACACAGTATATACTTACCTTTACACAACCAACTTGTGGTTGGGTCTTATGATTGCTGAGAAATTTGAGAAGTAAGCTTTCCGGAAGCTTAAAATGTGAATTTTCTTGGTCCGTCTCGTCCTACTTGTCAATAAACAAACACTGTTGCCAAGACTATGACAGCATTTTGCTATATCTAGAAAGAAATTTGCATTACTGATACCTATAGATACATTCGTATACTTCTTAAATTATTTTCATGAACAATAAATACAATATAATGCAATCTATATTCAATAAAAACGAAATTAATCCCGTAGTTCTATTTTGCAAATTATAGTACAGGTCTTCTGTGCTGGCAAAACTGCAACACATGCAATAATTCTATTTTTTCTCAATACTTCGGCAATATTGACCTCTTAAATATTTTCATTGTAAGTGAGTCTCGTAAAATCAACCATAGTCTACTATAATGATGGTCAAGAGACTCTGCATTACCACCATATGACTGGCTTTTTTCCTTCCGTACCCCTGGATTTGCGTTCGGCTAAAATTACGTGCCTTTAAATAATTCTGTATTCTTTTAGGTATAGAGTGGGTCAGGAAGGTTCATCAAAATCCATAAAAGGTCAGTGTCTTGTGCTGTCAAGGAAGTAGACGACAGTAAATGGTGGCGAATGCAAAAATTGCCTTGAAGCCACTTAAGGTTTTACAGCGTGTCTTGCACTCATTTGTTCACCTAAAACGAAATATTGAAGAACAGGTCAACAGAAAGCAACATTTGTACTTCAAAAGAAAAGAAATTTATGCTTGTTAATATGTTTATCATGGATTAGTTCACTGACACAGAAAGGAACTAAATGAACGAAAGGGCGTACCAGGACTATGAGCAACTGCATAAATGCAGTTATATGGAAATAATGGTATCCTGGAGCAACTGAAGAAATAAACGCGGTTATATGGAAATAAATTAAACAGAGGAGGATTATGATCATATAAGACCCCACGAATGTACAACTTTCTTAGAATACACAGGTACGTACAAACACAAGCACACGACTTAGATACCTACCAAGAGAAGACCATTTGATAAGATTGGCTGAGTAATCATCAGCAGCTGACAGATACGACCGCAGATAAGAGAAAAAGGATGAACTAAGTACTTAATAAGGCAATGTGCTCATACTGTACTGTGAATCAACAATAAATTCGTTAGCCCTCGGAAAAGAAACTGGTTAGATTTAGAATTTTTCATGAGTAGGTCAGGAGCCACAAGAATTTTACGTTGTGGAATAACAGCTGCCAACCGTCACCTGTCAAAACGCTTGTCATTTTTTACTTCATCTCCCATGTAGAAAATTACATACCATTAACTCAACTTTCGGTGCTGCTAACATGGAATATTATCGGCCAAAAAAATTTCCTGATATGACAAGTTCGTCAGCGACATGTACACTTGTAAAGAAAAAAAGATTGAAAATGTCATCACGGTATTCTTCACTAAGCATAAGACACATAATTATTTAGCATTTCTGTGCATGATATTACAACTTGAGATGACATCATAAAAAAGTTTAAGGATCGGGTAAAGAAAAAAAAGCGTTATTGGATTAACTGACTACTCGATACAATATGATGATGGGGTAATATTTCTAAATTCTTGAGCACGACGGTACGACCTTTAAGCAAATTGGAACGACCCTCTGGTATGATGTTAAGGCCTTTAACTTGACCCTTGAGGGTTGGATTAAGGCAGCGCCATCATGCCCAAGGACCTTACCGTCATACACCTGGGAATAACCTAAACCACACGACATCCTAAGGTTATTTGTGTGCCCTTCCGAGGACGGTGGGCTGCATTTGGGTATGACCAGCGTTTGACTCCTCCTATGGGGGTCAGAACATACATATAAACCCACTTGGGCTTCCGCGGTTAATGTCGCTGACCATGATTCACGCACGGGCCCGCCCGAGTTAGAATTCTGAGCGAAGCGATCGGCCTACAGCCAACCCAGCTCTCCACCCTCCTCTTGGTGGGGGCTAGTCAATAAATGGGCACCTGGCTAAGGCTGAGGCATACCTGTGTATTCATCTGTAAGAATAAGACAATGTACAACAGCAAGGCTCACAGATGTCGCAACGTGAGTGTAAGTTCCTCCCCGTAACACACAAACAGTAATGCTGCACACATTTCTCTCCTTATTTCTACCACGAGAATATTACATTTTTGCCAAGAAAATTCAAACAGCTTTTATAATTTTGAATTAGTACCTGTCGCCGTTTTCATCTGAACAACTGTAACTAATGCTTAAAGAATTATGGTCCAGCCAGCAATATTTTGAAATACACAGTATATTTTGCGCCCGAGAGTTTTACCACAAGGATGAAAAAACTGCTTGAAGAAATGCTCCAATAACAGGGCAAAGAAGGTGCCACTCGCCATTCCAGTGAATGTCATGAACACTAAGAGAATTGATCGGTGACACTACCCAACGCACCAAAACAGGTATGATGGCTTTACCATGAATATTCTTTACAGTATTTCTAGGAAAATATTCAAGAAGTGACTGGATATACTGGCTGGAAGGAGCAGAATGACAAAATGAAGAACTATTGATTGTATTGAATACTGAATATGATCTTTGGACAGTTGATATGATGAGGGGATCTGGGCAGTAGCGAAAGTGCGATGAAAAGATCCTAGTTTTACATATACACATACAAATACTGAAAACAGTGACCCCCAGAGAAATCCAAAAGGTCAAAACATAAACGATAGGTGTATACAGGCGAAGTTCAGCGTGCTGGAAATGTAGCCGTTGACTAGGTCAGGTGTCCAGCGGTGACGTATCGAGGTAAACAGTGTTGGCCGCTTGCTGCGGCCCCACCCTCTCTCCTTGCGACTGTGACGCGCTGCTTTGACTCCTCAGCCTTCAGCCAACCGACCAGTTGCTTCGTGGGTAATCGTAAGCATACACGCACCAGCAGGAACAGCAAGCAAAAGAGCTCCTCCTCCAGCGGGTTCCATTACTCCTCGATCCCTATTAGAGGCTCTTGGTTAGAAGCTCAGGCCCTATGTCGAGCCTGGGACGCCGTCTTGGGCTTCATCAACAACAAGGAGATAATGCAAAGTATCGTAGAAGAGTCTGGTGTCGAAGGATTCTTCGTTGGACTCAGCCGGGTGAGGATATCTCTTGTCCAAAACACTTCGACACCTACAGCTCAGCTCTAGTTAATATGACGGAAGAAAAAAAAATCATAACGACAACAAACATCAGATGATGCTACTGAATCTTCTCCCTCAATGGATTTGGTCTTATTCTCTACAAGTCTATACTTTCCCATAAAGTTCTTAAGCCTGATGGTGAACCGTTAATAAAGAGAGCTCATAACATAGTTTCTGGTATTCATCAGATTTTCTTCTTCCAGAAAAATGCTACAGCTGAGTGACACAACGAGGATGGTGTCGAGTTCAACAGCACCTCGATCGTCTGGTCAAACAAAGACAATCAACCTCACCCTGAGCAACACTGCTCTGGCTTCTGGGCTTCGCTCGGCAGCGTTCCCTGCGAAACATACAGGGACCTTAACGCCTTCTGCATGTTGCCCGGGCAATCACCTGCAGTTTGAGGTCTACATCATCACCTTCTGAAAGTTAGATAAGAAGTGATGGAAGGATTTTTCCCTCGAAGGCCCAGCCATTTGTTCCAAACGCTACCTTCCTCTCGCATATGTATTGAAGCAGTATTTAGTGAAGTTTTCATTTTTTTTAGGGCCTGTGGTATCTAACGGCCGAGAGAAAAAAGTTTACTGGTTGCAGAGTTATTTTCCTGGTGATTTCTTCCAAGACGATATGTAATTCGCACTTAACATGTTGTTGTGTTATCCTTTTATCAGTCTAACGACACCTCAACCAAATCGGTAAAATCTCGTTCGTTTGTACTTTTCAATAAGATATTATACGAAATGGAGATGTACATACACGAACGTATATTGGTTATAGCTACAAGCAAAACAAAACATATCTGAGAATGAATCAAAGGAACACATTTGGACACTTAAAAGAAAAGAACACCGGCCACAAATTACGACTAAAGCCCTGATGCACATTATTTCCTCTCACCGTGAAATTTGCTGAAAGTCCACGGGTGTCAACAGATAGTATGTCCTTCAAGTGCGTGTCGTCGATCCTCTCTAAACCAGGCGTTCTACGTGACATTGCCGCCTGGCGGTTGCTGACTGAAACCTCCCGCATAAACACGACTCAATCAGCTGACGGTCGCCATCCACCTACTAATTGGTTCATTTCTCTTTTTGCCAATTGTTTCCTGATCCTCCACGAAATTTATGTACCTTATGATGTAAGAATGTGCTAATTAAGTGTATGTTTTGTGGTGCAAATAAAATTAAAGAGAATGACATGTTTGAAGTACTTACCAGATGGCATTCAAAGAATCCGTCCTCTTACAGTTTATCTATTTGTTGTAAATCATAATGCATAAGTAGATATAAATGGTATAATGATCATGTATGATAATTTGACGAGAGCTCATGTGTTGTTAGAGACGGGCTGCTTAGCATCCCCGTAAATCCAGTCTTCTTATATGTATAAATACATAGTAATACCATAATCTCTCTCTCTCTCTCTCTCTCTCTCTCTCTCTCTCTCTCTGTCTCTCTCT